>PVIU01021006.1:0-32694 GCA_004026605.1 Ondatra zibethicus | reverse complement strand
GCTTGGGGAGAAACCTGCTCTGCAGATAATGAAGGGTCATTTAGACTATTATGTATCTCCTGTCCTGGTTGTGGGAGCCTAGGGAGGCCCTGACTGTAAGGGTCATTTAGATTGCTAGCCACCTCTTGTCCTGGTTATAGAAGCTTGATATGGTCTGACCCAACAAATAATGCAGATCATCGGGCTATTAACCACTTTCAATTTTGTATCTTTCTTATTGGAAAGACAATCCTGTGTTCTTAACATTCCTGGTTTCTCTGAAGATCTCTGGGTACACAGACCTTCATGCTGTGCTCCCAACAAGATGGAGCAGCTGACACAGCACAGCAGTTATTTCAGGACGATAGTCAGAGGGAAAGATACAGGGGGAATAAAACCCTATTCCAAGACTTAAACCTGAACTTACTAACACTGTAAAGAATAATTGATGTAAAGAATAATTGCAGTGACATCATTAGTTTTATTGAATAGAGACTAGTAATAAAGAAAAATGGCTGACATTTCATCCAGATGCAGTAAGAATCCTGATCAAATGATCAAAGCACCTATAGGCAGGATTTCAAAACTGGATATTTCTTATGGTTTTTTCCCTTTCCTTTTATCTTCAGGGCTTGTTCACTGTTTGAAGTTATCTAATTAGGATAGTCCCTCATGAGCTGACATCTTCTCCATGATGGAATTTGGGAAAACATGTACTGACCTCTTAGCAAAATACTGTGCAAAGCTCCAATGGCAAGGTCACTGCACAGCTGCATGGAGAGTTGTAATGTACAGATGTGCTTTGTTGGAAATGGAGCTTCAGACCAGACCAAAGTCTGCCGAGCTTCCCTCTGCAGAAGCCAAAGTCACAGGATCAGGCTAAGGTCAACACTGTGAATCAGTGAAGTTATTCATAGCAGAAATAAGAGCTAATGTGCAGGTAAGGAATCTGGCAGCAAGCTGCAAAACCAGACAGCCTCATGCTATCGATCTTTCTGATTTCCTGCTCATGCTGCCAGACTCTGAGTGGAAAGCAGCAAAAGATCACTATAAACTGGACACTTGTCCACAGCTCAGCCCAGGAAGAAAATGTTGAGAGTACGCAAAAGCTGTATTTAAACACTGAACCATACTTGTTGAGAGGATTAAGTGAGTTACAAAAGCACTGAAAGAAGTGCTTTGCAGAAGATGCAAGAAGCATGATAGTTGTCTGTAGTCAGACTTTCTTTGGACCACCAGCTCACAGATGATGCTAAGACTTTTTAATAAGTTAGAAAACTTAGCTTTAGCTTTGGCTTGTTCCCAGCTAGCTCTTAAAACTTAAATTAACCCATATATATGTATGTGTATATATATGTGTGTGTATGTATGTTTATATATTTGCTACATGGCTCATTACCTTGCCTCAGTACCTTACATCTGACTTCCTCTATGTCTGGTTGGCAAATCCCCCACACCAGATTCTTTCCCAGAATTCCTATCTCTGCCCAGAAGTCCTGCCTATCTTCTCCTACCTAGCTATTGTTTGTTCAGCTCTTCATTAAATAAATCAGAAGGTGCCTTAGGCAGGCAAGGTAGGACAGAGACACATCTTCACCCAGTGTGATCAAATATTCCATAACAGTTGTCATTGTTTTTCATGAGAAAAGCAATGGATTTTTCAGTGAACAATGCAAAAAATATTCCCTGCATCTTAAAGCATGAGAAAAATTTTGTTGGGACCAATATGCACCCAGAGAGATTTTAATCCTTGGCTTAAAGACCAACTTTGACTACATAAAATACATATAGAAAACTTGATAAAAATGGAGAATCTCTGAGAATCTATCCTGAATCATAGAGTAGGATTTTTGGGGGCATATTGTAAAGATCTCCAAATTATTTTATTGTAGCTCTGGTTAGAAATTATGGAAGCTGAGGGTATAGGTGGAGGTAAAAAGTACGAAATGCAGAGGTACAGGTTTGTGACATATTTGAAGTTCTGAGTCCCATTGTATCTGGACAAGAGCATTCTACGATAGTATGCATGGGGATAAATTAAAAATTAATGTTTGGGCTGTTATAGAAGGGATCTGGCATGCTAAGTCAGAGAAACTGACCTGCTATAAGGTTGAAGAGGGACTGTGATGATCTATTTAGTCTTAGGAATCAAGACTAATTTAAAATTTAGGCACTTATGAAGGACATGGCTAAGTAGAACCATGCTACTTTTTAAAAAAATGTTCTTACAATTAAGAATTATTGATAACTCTTCAATAATTACCATGTCCTGATTTCAGTTCTAAAAACTCTAACAGAGTTACATTAAAGTAACAGGCCGAGATTCCCTAAGTAACTCAACCTGTAGCTAGAGTTGAGGACCTCTGTCTAGGTCAATTTACTGTTAATATAAGAAAACTGTTTTCTCTCTTTTTCTCTCTAAATTTCAATGTTCTTACTTCCTGACTTTCAGTTGCTGAATTTCAAAAAAATCACTTTTGGAAGAGGAGCGAATAAATGTTATCATAAGAGAAAGCCAACATCTTCATAAAATACAAACCTATCAGACTATCTTTTCCTTCTAGATTTTACCGTCTCCTATATGGTAGACAGAGTCTTCTGTCATCAAATTGAGGGTTTCCCCCTCTTCATTTTCTTCTCTGCGTTGACCAGCAATTGCCTCTGGCCATTACTATTGATGAAAAAACATAATTAAAAGATTCCCCCAACTCCTCAATTTACCTTCTCCCTCATTTAGAACAAAGTTCTTTAAAGACATTCCCTAAATATGTTATTTCTGCTTTTTGTAATCTTTACATTTCCTTTCTAAAAAATTACCAATCTCTGGCTGGGAACTATATAATTCTGTGGCAGAGCACTGACCTAGAGTGTATAAGAACCTGCATTCTATATGTAAGTTAAAAAGAAAAATATGCAAAAAAATAAAATCAGGCTTTGGATCCTTTCATGTCTCTGAAATTGCTATTGTCCTAACACAAGGCAATTTCTGAAACTAGCCATAAATTTCCACCTCACTTTACTTGAACTTACATAATTTCTTACTGTTGATTTTTTTCACTTATTTTTCTTAGCAATATCTTTAGTCTCAGTTTTCGTCTGCCATCATTTGCTACCTTGTCTCATTCTCTTTGAAGGGACTCATCTTTGTGGCTTAGTCTGTGCGTGTCTTGTGTTTTTTTCTAGACTTCCACAGCCTTGTGAGTCAGCTCACACTTAAAATATAATACTATTTGTATGCTTCATAACTTAATCTCCTGCCCCAGTTTTTACTCTTATTTATAGTGTCATTTATCCAACTTCCTAAATTACATTTCAACTGGTGATTATAATATGCATGTCAAACTTTACTTTTCAAACAGCGATTCCTACTCCAGATCTCCTCTTTTCTCAGTCCCCTCCCGTCTCCGTTCTGTAACTGCTAAACCCAGTCTTTGAACTCACCCTTGACACATCTCCTTGCCATTCACATTTAATCCATTAGCAAATCCTACTGATAGATTTAAAATACACTCTTAACTTTTTATAGTTTGTGTAGATTCTCCTGAGTTCTTCCAGGGAAGTTCTAGCCTGTCTCTATTCACAGTAGACCCTTGCCTTTCTCTGATGTAGTGTATGAAACCACACAGTGACCTACTTCTTCATGTTATCAGCTGCAAGAGCATCACTAAGACAGTGTTGGTTAACGGGATTACATCCCAGAGAAAGAAATCAGACTACTGCCTCTTGAGTGATAAATGGAAAGACCCCAATCTAGAAAAGCAAAGAGTATGGGGGAAGATTTCATTAGTTTCCCATTTGACAAAAAACAAAGTTACTGAAATCGATGACTTTTGATAAAATTTGTACATGTGTAGATTTTTTTCCTTCAAGAAGTTTGTTGATATGAAGAAGAGAAGAGATAAACTAAGGAAGAAATGGGATGGAATATTTAAATCTCTTCCTTTACAACTATGGAAGCTGAAGTAGTTATCCAAAGAACTTGACATCCCTGCTAGAGTGCACATGATCTGGGGAAAGCCAATCCCCCAGAAAACTATTGTCATTCTTACTGATGCATCCCATTTTCCATGTCAGTACAATACCCTGGATTCCATAGGTAGGTAACACAGAGCTCTCTATGTTCATAACAAAGGGACAGAAAGAGGTAGATTTAGGGCCCATGTTCTCTGCTTTAGTCCAGGAAGATCTGTATCTGATTTGATCACTTTTATTCGTTAAAATTGCACATGAAATTTTTATTTTTGAAAATGAAAATTATTGCTAGGAAAGTTGGAAACAATGGATGGGTGTAAATCCTTGTACAATTTAACTATCTGTATTCCTCTTATTCTCATATCTAGTATGGCTAAAAATTTGAGAATGATGCAAGTTTGTAAGATTAAAGGCATAAGCCCAGGGCAGGAGGACAGCAGGAAGTATTGTCCCCAAATCTTTTTTTTTATGAAGCCCTGAACCAGATCACTACACTTCTGCAGCATATCTCTCTTATAGCCCACAGCTGACAGGGAACTGAAACTAGAATTTACGTCCCTTGTCTAGGGTTACCCAGTGATTCAAAATTCTATTGTTCCTGTACAAAAGCAAGGCTCTAACAAATGGAGTTCAAAACTTAGTAAACAAAGCTGGAAAAGTTATATGTTTATTGAAATTATTTGCTATGCATAAGATATTTGTTGAAGAGTAAGTTTTTACCAGTTTGTAGGAGGTTTATCAAGTATTACATGTGTCCTGTGGTTACAGACAGAGTCGGACTAATGTCAACATGTGACAAAACACTGAGTGTATGTGAGGACTCCACAAAGCATACCCCAACATCAGTGACATCATACCATTTATTAAAGGTATAGGTACTCCATACACAGGGCTGGGGGTAGAGTTTTACTCACAGCTCAGGATGAAGCTGTGACCACAAAAAAGTAAGAACAGACGTTGGATTGTCCCATCTCTTACTGCTCCCAGGGCTGCAGGTGCATTTCATCACGTGGTACATAGAAGACTTTGTACACTGGAGTGTCCTTTCTTGGGTGGTCTTAGAAAATATTCTCCTGTTACAGGAGAAATAACTGCACTTGAATTTCACAAAGCTGCCTAATTTATATAAATGTCCAAATGTTAATTCAATGTATGTATTTCCCTATTTTAATTTTTGGATAACTTAAGTAATCTTGACATGAATTAATAGTTTTAATTATAAATACAAATTATAGACTGGGTGAGATGGCTCATTGAGTAAAGGTGTTTGCCATCAAGCCTGACAATTTGAATTTGATTTCTGGATACACATAGTGTATGGATGGAGAGAATAGAATCCCATAAGTTGTTCTCTGACCTTCACACATTCACACGTGTGCGCGCGTGCGCGCACACACATACACACACACAGAGAAAAACAAATGAATGAAATATAATTTTTAAAAAAATATTGTGGAATTTTATTAAAAAATAAATCTGTGTTAGTGACTGAAGTAATTACTCAATATTTAAAAGTGCATAAGAGCATTTCCACTGAGTTAGATATTTATTTATTAATATTGGAGCCAGATGTCTTTCTGTCTTTCATCTGGTTCATACTAGTACTACAAATACCCCTTAATGATCACTGAACAGCCAGTAGCTTTATGATGCTGGGAGTCGCTTTGAAAAGCAGACATTTTACTGTTTGACAATCTCAAGATCACATTTGCAATATAAAAGCGAGGTAAACTTGAGCTGAATAACAAGGTAGAGCCAAACTTTGTTCCAGCTATCGAAGGCCCAATAGGCATCTCAGAGTCAGATGTGTCATGAGACGTTTTCAGGGCTTAAATAGAATTAATTACTACCCACAAATATCTTACTGATGTGACAAGACATTCAAATAAACTTAATTTGAAATTATAATTGGGAAAAGAAATAGGAACACTATTAATTTATTCAAGAATATATATTGGTATTCAAAATCAAACTGTCCATGTGGACCCATCAGATGGCTATTCAGAGCTCGGTGGAATCATTGCTAATTCTCTTTAATTAAACTTCTGGAACTCCAGTGCTGAGTGCTACTGTAACTGAGGTCCACAGCAGTGAATGAAATCAACTGTGTTAGACTGATTGAATGCAGTTTTGGAGTTCTTCTTACTACATGCTTGGTTAATTTGTGAAACTGTCTGATCTGACTGAAAGCCTCCAGGTCACAAAAAAAGTTTGTGAAGATAAGGATCTGATTTAAAAATTGGTCCAAGTTGAGCATATGTCCTTGTGGTATGATTGAGCAGCCTTTGGGGACATACCCAAAAGTGGTATTGCTAAATCTTGAGGAAAGTTGTTTTTGTTTTGTTTTTTAAATTTTCTGAGAAATTGTCATATAGATATCCAAAGGGGGTGTACCAGCTTGCACTCCCACCAGCAATGCAGGAGTGTTCCCTTTACCCCACATCCTCTCCAGCATAAGTTGTCGTCAGTGTTTTTGATCTTGGCCATTCTTACAGGTGTAAGATGGAATCTCAGATGTTTTGATTTGCATTTCTCTGATGACTAGGGATGTTGAACATTTCCTTAAGTGTCTTTCAATTATTTTAGATTCTTCTGTTGAGAGTTCTCTGTTTAGGTCTACACTCCATTTTTTTATTGGGTTATTTGTTCTTTTGATGACCAATTTCTTGAGTCCTTTGTATATTTTGGAGATCAGACCTGTGCTCAAGTATGTTCATAGCAGCATTGTTTGTCATAGCCAGAGCCTGGAAACATCCTAAATGCCCCTTGACTGAAGAATGGATAAGGAAAATGTGGTACATTTACACAATGAAGTACTACACAGCAGAAAAAAAAATAATGACATCTTGAAATTTGCAGGAAAATGGATGGAGCTAGATACATCATATTGAGTGAGGTAACCCAGACACAGAAAGACAATTATCATATGTACTCAATCATAAGTGGTTTTAAAACATAAAGCAAAGAAAACCAGCCTGCAAATCACAATCCCAGAGAACCGAGACAACAATGAGGACCCTAAGAGAGACTTACATGGATCTAATCTACATGGGAAGAGGAAAAAGACAAGATCTCCTGAGTAAATTGGAAGTATGGGGACCATGGGAGAGGACTGAAGGGGAGGGGAGAGGCTGGGAGTGGAGTAGGGAAAAATGTAGAGCTCAATAAAATCAATAAAAAAGTTTGGCACAAGATTATTTGAAAGTTGAAAAATGTTTAGCATTTATAAAACAAATTTTAGTTTCATTGGCCATGACAGTAACTGCTATGAGGAATATCACTGTGTGTGTTGAGCTGAAGTTGGTTCTACTGTAAGTGCTACCATTTTAATAGATTCCTGTTAGCTTAAAAGTTGTAATATGCTATATTAATATTTATACTAAATTACCAAGGTAGCAATATATGTATGAACTGATGAATACATTATAACAATTACTATTAGGAAATTAAAATGAGAATAAATAAATGTATAGTTCACTAATGTAACTTTTTGTATTATCTTAATTCTAAGCAATTTACAAGAGATAAAACTGGTCATTTTGGTTATAAGAAAATAATTGACTTAGTTCGGTAGTGTTTGCTGTTATCAGATGATTAGGGCAGTAGACAAATTTTCTCAATTATTTATTCTGTACTCTCAGAAGTGGACTTGACATACTGAGAAAAATTAAAGAGTGATGTGGCAAAAGGCAACCCAACTGTTGGATACTGTGGTACCCTTGTTAGTTTTAACTGTCAGTTTGACACAGCCTTCAGTCATTTGAATGTCAATTAAGGGGTTGACTAGATCTGATTGGCCAGTGGGCATTTTGTTGTGGGAGGGCCCAGCCTTTTGTGGGTGGGGCTACTCCAGGGGCCTGAGTATGAGGAAGCCCAGCATGAACCTGTGATCAAGCCTGCCATTAATGTTTGTTCCTCCAGGGTTTCTGCTTCAAGTTCCCTCAATAGTGTGCTGTGAGCTAGATGTGTAAGCTAATCCAATCCCTTCCTTCCTATGTTGCTTTTGGGTAGGGTGTGTTATTACAGTAACAGAGAAGAAACTAGAATGCTCAGATAAGTTCTCTAAACTTTCATATATCTTTGAATAGCTAAATAAACCTTAATATATCATGAAAAATTAGATGAAAAAAAAACAGATGGACCCAGCCAAATTTAATGAATATTTAATAAATATAAACATGTAAAATGCAAATAATATTACAATTATTCTTTTTACTTTCAAAATTTAGAAGTGGGAAAATGGGCCATCTTTTGAAATAGTGAGTTTTCCTCTACTGGCTGGTTACTGGCCACAATTTTAAGATACCTAATAAGAATTAACACTGTTTATTGAATAGTTATCAGTGATTTATACCCGATGACTTAAAAAGGCTCAAAGATTTTTTTCACAAAACAATAGTTACAAAGTATGTTAAATATTTGGCTTAGAATAGTCCCATGCTATATTGTAGTAAAATAAAAATTTACACGAGTTCTTTTTCCAGTGGTTTATGTTTTGGTAAGTAACGTTTCCTATGAGTCCTCAAGGAGGAAATGCATTTGATTTTGAGGTGTTTTTGAAACCTTTTTTTTTAAAATTTGTTTTTATCCTTTGTCCTTTGTTTATATACCACACAACTACTACCCATCCATTTAAATACGCATTAGAGAACATTAGACTAAATGTTACCTAAAACATCTTTTTGCTTGAGATTACACAGCAAGCTTCACAGTCATATTCCTTTAAATAGGACAGAGTACTTCATTCATTTTAAAAACCGTGACTCATTGGGGACTCCAGTGCAAGAGTTCATCAAACAAAAAATGTGCTCAAGATTCCAAGTTTGATCTTATTTCTGTTTTCCAAGATGGTGGCAAAAGGGGAAGAGAGGGCAAGCTACTTCTTTTAAGCCTGGATCTTGGAAATTGAACAGAACTTCACTTGTGTTTGTCTTTTTATCACTGTGATGCATGCCTAAGAGAAACCATGTAAAAGAAAGATTGATTTTGTAGTTGTCTATTGGTTTGGGCCTGAGGTGAGGCAGAAAGACATCATTGTGGGAGAGTATGAGGAAGTTAGTTATCTCATGGCATCCAGGAAGGAGGGAGAGAGAGAAGAGAGAGAAACCAAGACAGAGAGGCAGAGGGGAGGAGGGAGAGATAGAGAAACAGAGAATGGAAGAAGGGAGTATAGGGGGAAAAGAGATGGAGAGAAAGGGAAAGAAAGAGAGAGAAAAGAGGAAGAGGGAGGAAGATGAGAGAGAGACAGAGACAAATAGAGACAGAGAGCCAGACAGAAAGGAGAGGGGGATAGACCGCGGATAGAAGGAAAAAAAGAGAGGGATGGGGGATGGGAATCTTTTTCCAGGCATACTCCCAGTGACCTACTTCTGACTATCTCCTGCTAATGGCATCATATTATGAACCCATCAAAGGATAAATGCAAGTCAAAGTCCTCACAATCCATCACTTTCCCAATGCCACCCCTCTGAATAATGCTCCACTGGGAAGCAAGCCTTAAGTATATGAGTCTTTGGAGGAGATACCTCATATCTAAACTGTGTTGCTAATATTGACATAGTTTTAACCAAAATTGAGCCATATCATTACTAACACTGCAGAATAGTGGCTGGATTCTTCAGAGTAATCCACTCAACTGTGTATTAAGATGATCTAGTGTATAAAAGGTAGCTGGACATTTAAGAGTACTCTACAGTCCTAGTAACTATGAGTTCTGATATCAATCTTGGTGCTAAAATTAAAACTGTATTTTTTCATTGTTCATCATTCCCTTAGCATATAAGACCCAGGGAAAAATATAGCAGAGTATAATACACTATTGAGAGAGAGAAGAGAGAGACGGGGGAGGGGAACACAGAGAGATACTGAATAAATGAAGAGATCAACAACACAAGCCACCTCATACATATTATAGCTTTCTGTGAGTCCAAGCTGAGGATAGCATTGCACACTTAAAGTGAGAGGTTCCATCAATGTACTGGATCAAAAAGTCATGTGGGCTTCCAAAAATACCTCAAATACCCATAAATTATCTCCCTTATAGAGACATTGAAACTTTATATTTCTGTATCTATCACTCAATAGCCTCATATGTTATGCTGTACATAAAGTCACTGTCCCCAGGTTTCACCAGCTTACCAGCTCACTTTGCTGAAACTCAGTAGTAGGAGTCATTATTTGGTCTCCCGGATCTCTTTCTCCTCCTGGGCTTTCCCATTTCAGCAGCTCATCAGATCCAGTCTATCCTAAACCAACCTGCTTCTGCCCCACAAACCAATGCCCCCTGTTGTTGCCCCAACTTCTGTCAGTAACACTCTTTTCAGGCAGGAAGTTTCAGAATCATTTCGGATTTTCCATAGTCTGGGTGACATGTCATTAGTTGACTTGCTTAATCTTACACCCACAGTGGCTTTCCTTTCTACCCAAATCCTTCATCCCACTCCACTTTGCCTTGTGTGTTTATTCTTTGAAAATGTAAAGTACTGTCTGGACATTTCTGATAAGCTTTGGTTCTATCCAAGTCACAATCACTTGCTCTGAAAACATACACCCCTTTACCTCACAAGCAAATGCCTCCATTCACAGTGTCTCCTCTGCGATATTCTCTACCGCATGCTATGACAGGTTAGGGAAATAGCCAACCATTATACTCTACCTATCTCTTGTCTTACACATCTTTAAAGATGTTATCCATGAGTCCATAAAGAGAAAGGAATTTGATACAGTGCATTCACTTCCTCTGTTCTGGTTTGTAATCCCTTAAGGCATATTGTGTCATTAACCTTTTTTTTCATTGACAATGCAGCCTTAAAACTTAATACAACAAAGTTCTTACTTCTCTATGCTAAGTTACTAAGTCTTAATTATCTTTGTGTTCCTCAGAGGTGTTTCACAGCATGTACATAGCAGAAGTATAATGTGTATTTGGTGAATGAATGAATTGAAGGCATTATATCTTTGTTGGTAAACCCTAGATATCAGCAATGGACAAAAGGACTTGTAACTCTTTTTTTTCCCCTGGGATACACTTTATTTTGCTATTTGAAGAGAATAAAATGCTATTGCATTTTCAAGGTAAAATAGCTCTATCGATAGTATGATGAAAACAGTCAGTAAGCTTTTCATTATCAAAGGATAAGGCATTAATGAATACATTATTCAAAATGTAAGAATTCAGGCAAAATTCCAGGATTGATGTAAAAGGGGGTCACGAAGTTTCACCCATAAATGAGTAGCTCCTGGGAACTGATGGCTGATAGAAGAAGAGTCAGTCTTCCTCAAGGATGTGACCTCTGAGAGGTGACCTGTCCATGCTTCAGTGTATGGTCCTTTACAACCCCCCCCACATACTGGTAACATTGAGTGGAGTGAATGTGTTTTAAAAACACGCATGTTTTGGCAGCTATGTTGCTGAATGTATCATGGGTGAAGCTTCTCTGTCATTTATTAAGATCTAAAGGAGTACAACATCAATGTACATGCTAACGTGGAAGGGTAAAATCTTACCTGGCCCCATTCATAGACAGGGAATTACAGGCAACTAAAGAATGATGAGAGCAGAGTAAATAGCTTTCCCCAGGGATAAGCTCCTTGCCAATTGGTTATCTAGCACCAAGTGGTCAACTCTGAAATTATATTTGTACAAATATCAAATGAATTGTGTAGGTTGTGTGGTAGAGAAATATTGGTGATGGCTTTTAAAGATGTAGGAGATAAGAACATTTCTCCAAAATTTGAATTCGTTTATTTTAACTATTGGTAAACATAAAAAACGTAGAAACAAGTTTTTGCCTATATCAGTAATAGGTGGAATCAGTCCACTATTCATTTATCTTTTAATAAGAAGATATTCTTCAAAACCATTAGAAAATTACCATTCAGGGGCTGAGAAGTGGCTCAGTAGTTAAGAGAACTTGCTCTTCTTTTGGTGGAGTTATGTAAGGCAGTTCATAATCAGCTCCTGGTGTCGAGTGACTGTCTTTGGCCACCATTAAAACTTGTACTCACAAGCATGTACCCCCACACATTCTTACATACATGTAACTTAAAAAATCCTGAAAAGAAATTATCATTTGAAAATTGTTCAAAAAAGTATATTCAAAAGAAAATTGCCATATAGCTTTCTACATATATTGCTTTATATTGTATCTGATTTTTCACTCTTAGCTCATGTTTTAATTCAATCATGCATAACTCTGATTACCTAAAAATGTGAATGACAGTTACAAGTCACTCTGTAAAGTTGATTGTGAAACTCAAAAAGCCCAGGACAGCTCAACATTAACTAAAATTTCTCCAGGAAGCAAGTCATTGGGAAACTGAGTTTGAAATTCTTATATTGTTAGGGGAATGAAACCAGAGGTTCATGCATAGTAAGTGAGTTTTCTACCATGGAACAATATACCCAGATGCCTGCAACTGTCATTTTACAGGGTTTTAAATATGTTTATAGACTATAGAAAAAAATGATTTAATTAAAAAATTTCCTCTGAATTTTTAGACCCCATGTAGTGAATTATACACTGTTATAATTAATGTTGTCTGGAGAAGTGCTAGAGAAATTTTAAGTGTAGTGGATAAATATGTTATTAGAGTTATTTGCAAATTCATGTTAATATGAGTTAGAGGCTGTTTTCTAAAAGCTTTTAAACACCTTCCGAGGTCTCTTTAACTCCTCCATTCCTCTTCCCTCTTCTCTCTATTTGTCTTCTATCTCCCACCCTCTTCTTTGATTTCTTCCTTTGAAGTTGTCTTATTCCAAACCAGTTTATTGAAAGAGAACACTATTCCTTCTAGAGGTGAAATTGCCAACTTACATTGAAGAAGGTGGACTCATTTAACCATAGGCATGTCTTGACTTTCTTTAACATTTCTAACAACTTCCTAGATTGCCTACCAAACAAGCCCAATAAAAACAGATGACTTGTAATAAAGGTGGAATGTTCGCAAAGCATTTATCTGTACTGCCAATGTTTAATCATCCCTCAGAAGATATGCACACCTTATCTTGTAACTATAGAAAGTAAACTGTGATGCCTATTCATCTCACATACAGATACAGAGCTGGAGTTCACGGCGCAACTAGGTATTTCAAAGTCCCATTTAATTCCATGTGTGGGTGTGCTTTTGTTCATAGCCTTGTCTCTCCTTTATGAAATAAGTCTTAGGAAATAAAAGGAACTTTTGACTAAATGAGTTTATAATGCGTGCAGGTGATAAAAAGTGATTCCTCTCACTAACCAGCTTTTTTTTTTTTATATGTTCACCTCTTGATTGTATAATGTTGCATTATTGGTTCCAAAACAAAGGAAATAATTTTCATATATCTATCCCAGTCATAGGATGCTAGTGCTAGAGTTACATGTCATCCAATCCCGTTCCTTCATCTCACATATGATGCTATGAGACATTTGATGCAGTCTAAATATTCCCTCCAGAGAAAGAAGCCAGGCTAGGATCTATGATATTCTTCAAGTAGACCTCTTTCCCATTTGGTTTTCACATTCAGTTATTCATGGATTCCTCAAGTTCTCAGCAAGTGCCTTATTTAGGAGAGATGAAACAGAAGGTGGATTTCTTTTCTTTCTTAGAGTTTTCCCACTTTCCTCAACATCCCAACTCTTTTGCCCGTCTCTTTTCTGCATTTTACATTTATTACTATATCAGATGTCAAATGCCTTGGATTTCTAGAGATAGAGATGTGAGTGTATCCTAATTTGCTTTCCTGTTTTCATGATAAACATCATGACCAAAGGCAACTGGGGAGGAAAGGGCTTATTTCAGCCCATCTTCAAGTGAGGTCTAAGCTGAAACTCAAGGCAAGAGCTTGAAGAAGAATCTCTGGAAGAACTTTGCCTAGTGGCTTGCTCTCAGCCTCAACTTCAGTTACATTTTTCTGCATCCCAGACCTCCCTACCTAGCAATGGTACACCCATAGTTGTCTGAAAAATCTTACATCAATGAGCAATCAAGAAAGTGTTCTGCAAATGTGCCCACAGACCAATCTGATGGAAGCAGTTCTTTAATTGAGGTTCCTTCTTCCCACGCATGTCAAGTTAACAACCAAGAATTGCTATCACAGTAGAGAACAAACCAAAGCATCACCGATCTGGACACAATAAGAGGTGTTGTTAACTAATGGGGTGGAAGAAACTAATGCAAAAGCAGCTTTCTTTAAAAATTTAACAATGACTATTAAAAATCACACAAACATTTAGATTTTTATTTGTCCTATGTAAGGTACAGTTCTTCTTTATAAAAATCAATTAAATTTTCATAAATTTTAGAGACTGAATGGAATATTATTTTCTATAATTTTTTATAGAATACTATAGAAAATTATTAGATACTGATTTATCGATTTATTGAGTGATTTACTTAAAGCACCGCTTGTACTGCCTACTTGCCAAGCATGCCATCACTTACTACCTGGATCAGAATTACCTGGAGGAATAGCTGAAATAGTGGATCAATTCCCTTACCAACTTGCTGACTGCTGAGTACCCTTCTGTAAAATATTGCTTGCTTGCTCACCCCAGTTTATGGTTTTAGAGTATGAAATGAGAATATAATCTGGACCTGAGATTGAAGCCTTTCAGGAGCTATCCTGGTTTTGGTTCACCAGTGATATCTCTCTTCCACTCTCATCGGTGTTTATTACCACATTTCTGGAGGTCCCAGCGAGTTCACCATCACCATGGACCCCAGTTGGCCCCAAGAGGCTACTGCTCCAGAACCTCAGCCCACTGAAGGTGTCTGGAATTGGGAAACACAGTTGCCTGATGGGATTCTGTGGTCCCCTTTCAGTGGCCAAGGGGATTATCAGACCCAGATCCAGAGTCTCTGAGTGGAAGAAGACAAATCTGGTTGAATATTTAGACTAAGCAATGACCCTTGGAGACAGACCTAGGTAATTGCAGGGTTGGTTAGCCTGCCCACTCTCCTTTTCCTCATCACTAGGGCTAGCTCTCCTCTATTGCCTTGGCAAGTTCACCCTTTGCAGTGATGAACAGGGGGTGGGGCCATTTCTCCTGATTTAGTATCCTCAGGGTTGGATATTCAGGGCCAGCTCTACTGTGTTGCCCAGGTGTGGCATCGGGACCACTCTTCAGAGTGCTGCAGCAAATGAGGGCAGGGCTAGCTTTCCCATTCCCTCAGGGCCAGCTCTAGACTGGGAATTTAAAAATGGGAATGTATAACTTCTGAATGAATGGCGAGTGAGCATATAAGTGCTTTTAATTGCCTCACAGCTCTGTGGCTACAGGATCTGACTGGGCCCCAACTGTACTTTCACTGAGGTAGTTTCACTTGGATGGGCACTCACCGCCCATAATAGGAGGTGAATAGACGTGGCCCTGAGGTAATACCTCTTATATTGCTGAAGACAGCTAGGCAGGCAGGCACCTGCTTGAGGGGAAGCTGGTCTCTCCAGCTCATCCTACATACCAAAAGGGATAGGCACACATGAAGACCCCCATCTCCTGGTTAGGGAGCTCTTCTCACAGGGTCTGCACAGTCCTGGTGTGAGAACCGGGACAGCTTTGCAAACCATGATTGACAACTTTAAAGAGAATTTACCATTGACCTTAGAATAAAGATGAAGCCCTCCAAATTGAAGACTCTGTGCAACTGGTTCGCTTTCCTTTGATGTTGTATGGCCATCTGAGGAACTCTAGGTCAGACTGTGATTAGCAGAGTCTGAGAGATTTGTATGGGACCACCTGTCTACTCAGATCCATTCCCATATATTGATTCATGGTGTCTGTCGACCCAGAACTCTCTGGGATGGCTTTGCTACCAGAATCTCTCAGACCTAAACTGTATTGGCTACGCAGACTGTTAAGGAAGCACCACCCATTACCTTCCTTAGAGGATGATGTTTTCCCCTACCAGCTATTATCCTCCCCGTCCCGTGGCATATGTCCTAATGCAATGCTCTCCAACCCCATCCGGCTGGCCTTCTCCTCCAGACTCAGGTTCACTGTATTCCGCAGACGAGCCTATTCCAATGTGTTAACTAAAAGACAGCAGGCCCTGCCCTCATCTAAGAAGATGACAGCTGTGTTATCCTTGTTGTAGAGGATTGAGGAGAAATTATAAAAGGGACCTTCTTATCCTTGTGGCTGGACTTACAGGACAAGCTACTCCCCAGTTACTGATGGGAGCTGAACCCTCCAACAGGGGAAATAGTCCCTCTCATCAAGACACTCAAAGCAGCAATATGTTGATAAAAGGGACTGCTTACCTCAAGGAACAATGAAGTTAAAAGATCGGATCCTCTAGCTCCTAGAAGCTCTCTGTGACCCTGGCTGTGGCCATGGTGCCCTGCCAGGCTCACAGAGAGTCAAGGTCAAGAGAATCAGGAAACCAACCAATAGAGTTGACAGCCAGGCTGCTTCTGTGAAGACACAGCCCTCTAGTCTCTCCATCATACCCTCAGAAGGTGTACTAACACTCCCAGGGCTCCCCTCATAAAGACCAGAAGAAAGAAAAAGGAGTGACTGGCAAAGGGTCTATTGGAAACCAGAACTGTCTGATGACCACAAATAGGAAAATTACAACTCAGAGATAACCGCTTCCAGCCTAGTCTGGCAAGCTCATGAAACAACCCACCTGGAAAAACTGCCCTACCAGAATTGTTGCAAAAATATTTGGTGGTCCTGAGGTTGCCAACACTGACTCAATGAGCTAGCAAGGCCTGTCTGCAGCATGCTCAGAGCAATCTCAAGCAGGGACTCAAGGCTTTCATGCTGACACAGAAGTAGGAGCCCTACACACATGAACATCTAGAAGCATACTTCAGTGACCTTCACCCCTGCAGAAGATACCAATATTTACTGGTTATGGTGTACATTTTTTCAGACGGAGTAGCTTTTCCTACTAGCACAGGAAATTAACTTGGAACTCATGCACATTGTACTATCCTCAGTCATTAGACCAGTTGAGAGAATAAATAGAAATTTTAAAACAACATTGGCCAAACATTGCCAAGAAGCATACTTCCCTTGGCCAGAAATTCTGCCACGTGTACTGCTTAGAGTTCATTGCACACCCTGTCAATGTAGTTACTCTCCTTTTGGGATTCTGTTTAGCCACCTACTTCCACTGATCCCAAAGGACTCAGGGTTCCTCGGAGAGCTTAGACATACCTGCCTCTGGTGGTTCTTGAAAGATTTGGCTGGCACTGCACAAGAATTTCCCACTTCCTCAGCATTTAAAGTTGTAGGTGTCAAGCCATGTATACACCATAGTGTCACTAGGACTGCTGTGCACACGAGCCACAAACGGACTGTGAGTGCACACCCAGGCCAGCATCTGAAACTGACCAGCTCAGAATAAGCTTCGAACAGAGAGTTACAAGCTCAGTTCTGGCTATGCTTCTTAATGCCTTTCTGATCCTGTGGACACACCTGTGCCCTCTGCACTCAGCCTCTCTGATCCTGTGGACACACACCTGTGCCCTCTGCACTCTGTCCCTGTGATCCACGTAAATTAGTCTGGAGGGCAACCTTGTTCCAGGGCGTCTCCAATTCCTAGGCACTGATTAATATAACTCACTTCTGTTGAGAGGGGTTCAAATGAGGATCATCCCTCAGACCTCCTCATGCTGTGATAGCATTGTCCACACCAGCACAGCAGACTGATTCCTTTTGGAGATGGTACAGCTATTCACAGCCTGTGGAGGAATGGCCAGAGGACAAAAGAACAATTGTGGGTTGTGGGGAGAACCTATTGGTCTTATCTTAAATAGTGGTCATTGCCATGACAAAGGTCTGGAAGGAAGCTCCCACAGAGGGATAATAGTTAAGGCCATAATAGACCTTTGGCTGACCAAATTGACCTTTGGTAGAGGGGACCAGGAAAGAATAATATGGGAACTGACCATAAAAACCCTTAAACTGGAAAGGTCATGTCTTAAAATTCTTGTTTTAGTAAATGGCAGCATGAGCTCCTCTACCTAGGTCAGGATTGCTGGGTTTGCTTCCATGCAACCCATGTTACCTATATGGGTATAGGAACGACTAACCACAACCTGACTAATAACCCAAAAGAAACACATCTAATTGAGCTACCTCTTCAGTTCAAGTCCTAGGAAAGACCTATTATGTGAAGAAAATAAAAAAGGAAAAGAAAAGAAAAGGGCTTTACCATTCTAGCTAGAAGTTCCTAATGGTACATACTGCTCCTGCCCCAAGAGGATTTACACCTGCTACCCAAGAAATAGTTGCAGACTGCTATTCTTGGCCTCTGACACAGATGTGCTCCCAGGAAGTGAGGTCTAGCAATACTTACATCCCTTAGATTAAAAAAAATATAAGAGACTCCTGTACTTTTACCAGTCCTGCTAGCAACAGCCGTGACATCACTGATCCCGTTGTAATAGGTGTTCAATGAGTTCAGCACAGCCAGCTCTCATTTCAGATCAGGAGAAACTTACTATTCAGGAGAACATAGTCTTGAGAATGAAATAGATTCATTAACAGCAATGGTCCTCCAAAATCCTAGAGGATTAGACTAGATTACCACTGAAGAGAGACCTATACATGGCTTTAAATGAAGAATTTTTATGCCACACAGCCAGGAATAGTATGAGAAAATGCCAAAAAAATATTTAAAAGGATTAAAGCTAAAGATACAAATGAGAGCCAATGGAATACGATGCAGAAAATATGCAAGGATTACCAACCCATTTCTTCAAGATGAATTCATAATGTGTTATGAAGATGAAGAAGAGGAGATGTAGTAAAATAAGATAGAATAGACCAATTATTAGACATTGATTTATTTTTGTGATGTATTTAAAGCACTAGGTGTACTGCCTATTTGCCAAGCATGACTTCCCTTGCTACCTAGAGAAACAGCAGACATGATGGGCCATTGCCCTTAACGACCTGCTGACTGCCACGTAAATTTCTGTGAAATCTTGCTTGTCTGCCTGCCCCACCTTGTGGTTTTAGAGTACAAAATGAGAACACAAACTGGACCCAGCGTTGAAGCCCTTCAGAAACTGTCTTGCTTCAGTCTGTTGGTGACATTGCCACTCTTCCTCTCATTGGTGCTGGAGTCTATTCCAGAACCCCCCCCCCTATATAAGGGCCTTCCAAACAAAAGTGCACATTAATTTGGGAACTAAAACTTCTAGGGTGAACTTTTTGTTTTAAACAGATGTTGAGAGATGGATGAAATTTAATGCAATGGCGTGGGGATGAGCACTAGCAAATGCCTTCTGGGACACTCATCAGAGTTTCCGCATCAGTCCATGAAACGCAAGCCAGAAGCTGTGCTGAGCGACAGTCATTCTGTAATAGGTAGTAAACATGTGTTTCCGACAAGTGAATAGTTAGCAAATTAGGCATCTGGATGAAGTGGAATTTTGGATTCTTAATTGCATAATTCACCGTTGAACATCTGCCAGAGGAAAAAAAAAAGCAACAATAACATAGACTCTGAAGAAAGATTCAAGACAATAAACCGGGAATGACACTAGAACAAATTTTTGAACTCAGATGCCTAGAATGCTCTCCACATGAATACTATTTCTGTAATTATCCAGAATATTTAGATGTGCATGAAAGGTAGTTTAAGGATAAAGAATTCAGCTAAATGCAAAAGACTGCACATCATACCACTGAAATATTTTACAAGCATGAGAATACATGCTTTGGAGTCAAGGTACCAATTCGAATTGAGAGATTAAAAGTATAGTTTTGAAATAATATTTTTGAGTAATCACTATTTTCCTAGTTCAGTTATAAGTATGGGATTTTTATAAATAGATATCTTTATCAGATTTTCAGGAAGACTTACCTTTTTGGAAGGAGAAACTATCATTTCTTAGTATGCTGCACCAACCTATCTCTTCCCACAAGCACAACCATCCACGGTGTGTCAGATTATCAGAATATGTTCACAGTAAAATACGTGAGGATCTAGTTCACCTGTCATAGCCGCTAGAGGGGAGCGAGGCTGGATGGCAAGATCTAGGGTGGAGATCGTGTGCAGCAACAAAAGAAGCAAGATCTACATATCATCCCCTGTGCTTTCCAACTTGGGTTTTGTGAAATTTAAACAAGTTGTATTCGCTAAGTCTATCTTTTCCTTAGTTTTAAAACAGTATAACTTGGGGAGATTGATTAAAAAAAAAAGACAGTATGGCATATAACTAAATTGGCACTTGATAATATTATAGCTTCCTTGGAACCCAATTTTTCTCACTGTGTAGCTGTTTTTAAATAGTAATTTTGGATACTAGATCAAGAATGCACCATATTGATTGATTATTTATTTATTTTGCATACCAACCAGTTTCTTCTTCCCCCCTTCCTCCTCCCCTGTATTGATTATTTAATTCAAAGATTGCTGTGTGTTCCTTGGAGTTTTATTGCTTGGAAATGGTACAAAATCCATTCTAAGGAGGGGAGGTCATTTAGCAAGTATACAATCTATGGATGGTTCTTCCTTCAAAGACTTCATTCTTTCTATAAGGCCTATAATAGAAATTGAAAGAAAAGTCTCATTACTTACAAAAGTTTTAAATCCACTATATTTGATCTGTAACATACCTATTGTCACAATGAAAGGACAGTGGCCCTTAGAAGTTATGCCACTTTACTGAAATTAATGGTTGTTTTGGCATTTTAACCTACTAAACACAGAATCTCTCTCTCTCTCTCTCTCTCTCTCTCTCTCTCTCTCTCTCTCTCTCTCTCTGTGTGTGTGTGTGTGTGTGTGTATTAGTATACACATACATATATAAGCAGTGATATGAGTAAATTTTAGGCCTTGGTGTATCAGATGGATTTTGACAAGGAAACAAAGATGTGGCAGTATAAACTGGCAGAATGAGCTGAAAATTTAATGAATAGCAGAAAGTGAAGGTTTAATAAAGAGATGTGAGCTGATAGTCTGGAAACCCAGTTGAGGAAGACCTCGGTTCTACTCTTATGAGAATGGCAGGCACCCCCTGCTGATAGATGAGGGAGACTCACACAGATGAGTCTGGCCACCTGGGAGAGACTGTTTTAGCTGGCTGGCAGCCTTGAGCATTGCTGCAGGGTGATGGAAGCAGGCATTGCAGGTAACTGAGCAGCTGAGATTCCCCAGAGCCATCACAATGATGGGAAGTTTCTGAGGATGAAGTTCCGAGTATTGGGGGAGATTCCCCGGGGGAAAGCTGGAGGTTGGCCGAGGAAACTGCAGAACTGTGGCAATACGTCATTTTGAGGTGGCTGATTTAAGTTTATTTTGACGACTTTTATATGTCACTGGTATTGCTTTTTACTCAAATGCTCTCATTGTAGCCTTTTTATGGCTGTTATTTTTGATGTAATAATCTACATCTGAAGTGAAAGAATAATAGCTTCAGTGTTTAAGGACCCCAGGCATGCCTAGTTGCTATTTAACTCAGAAAACATCTTTAATACACTAGTTTAAAGATGACCTCACCTCTGCAGTAGTAAAAAATAAAAAGCTTTCTCTGGTAGGAAAAATACCGTAAAGGGATTGGAAGTGTACATTTAAGACTTTTGTTAAGTCAAAATCCTCTAATATAAGTTCCTTGACATATATTCTTTACCTCTATAGCACATTTTGGTCCATTAGTCTCTTAAAATACTATCCTAATAGAAATTAGGGTCGAACATTATAATATATCATTTTATACTATATTATCATTATTACTATTATTACATAACTGACTAGGACCTGATACATACAGGTAAGACATAAAAATATGCTAAGTTCCATTGTTCCATTTAAAGCTTGACATATGACAGTCTGTAAGTTGAGTTACTCACTGAGGTCCTCAAACCTATCATGCTGAGGTTTAACAAGCTTCTTTTCTTAATATAAGTTTGTGTTCCATTGACTGTGCCAGGCCATCTTCGTGCAGTATGGCATGGAGCTGTCTGCCTCGTCATGCCATGAATTGCCATCTGCCCCATGTTTATACAAACATGTCTCTTCAAATAGATTGTGAGCTATTGGAGAGGGAAAGAAAGCAATAAAGTCTTTGTTTCTTTTGGTCTCTAAAATCTGGTAGATAGTAAATACTTATTACTTGTTCATAAATTTTCCAAGGCATGCAGTGTACAATATGATTCATCATACTCGTGGTGTCAGTGATAGACCCTGTGCAAACAGCAAATAAGCAGTGGTTTCCTCCTTCAAGTACTCAGCGACATGGGAGGACAATAGATTGAAGAAAAAAGCATAACTGCTTCCTTGTCATTTGGTCTCGGCTTAAACGCCTCACCAGTAAAGTTTCTCTGACTCTCAATGTGTGGATGCTGCCTCTCTCCACATACATCTTGTCAGTTCTGGCGAATTCCCAACTGGTCTTTAAACTAGTTGTGAGACAAATACATCTCTAAAAGTTTTCATGCTAATACTTTGCTCCTCCTGCTGTCTCGTTCATTCACCTGGTGTTTTATCTGTCTCTTTCTCTAGATTGGCGCCTGCATGAGATGAGAGGCAATGCTCGCTTTGTTAACTGCTGTCTTCCCACATCCTAGAAAGACAGGCACACAAGACATACATATTTAGTGCATGAAGGAATAGCGTTTCTGGTCTCATAGATTTACCTGCCATGTAATTACTGATTGCCCCAATTTTATCTCATATTTTGTAGTCCAAATCTCATCTAAGTTTTGAGTCTGAGATAAATACACTTCATATTGCTTTACTATATTGTTTACTACTTGTCCTTCTTGGATAATTGATAAGTATCAGAAATAGCCCTGTTTCTCCCTTCTCCGCTCTTGCTGTTTTTCATATATGTGTATCATATATATGATACATGTAATGTTTCCAGTTTAATACATTTTTGTCATTATCTGACTACTTTGACTCAAAACTCAGAGAGCTAATCTAATTGATATTTGAAAGCATCCACCTATCAAAAATACGCATCACCATCTTTTACTTCCCTATTGCTTCTGCCATCAGCGCCCTATTTCCCCGCACTAACATCTCCAACATGTGCTACCTAAGAGAAATCTGGTGTCTTCTGTATTTGCCTCAGAAAGTTAGCAATGTCGTTATTCAACATTATTGAAAACACAAATAAAATGCTAAAGTTATTAATAATAATATATGAATACATGATTATTACAAATAATATATAATTACATATATTATATAGCAATATATTTACTATATATTCAATAATAATATGTAGGTATTATGAATATATGAATAATAAAGTTATTCAACATTATTGGAAACACAAATAAAAGCACTAATTATAATTTTGAAAGTCAGAACTCCAAAATGGGTCTCATTAAACTAAGATCACAGTCTCATCAAGGCTTTGCTGCCTTTGGGGGTTCTGATGGGGTGCTGGGGAGAATCCATTTCCTTGTCTAGCACTTGGCTACCTAGAAGGTCATATTTCCCATGCATAACATCTTCCTTGGCTTTCACTACCACATACCCTGTCTCTCACTGACCTTCTTTAAGGACCTTGCCAGGCCCTTACATAATTACACAGGGCCAAGAGAGATAACCCAAGAAACTATCCGATATCAAGCTCCCTTATTTTAACAGGAAGTTTAAATGTTTATAGTGTTTTGAACAACAAAAGAACATAACAATATAAAATATAATAAAATAAAACAAAAAGCATCATTTTTGAGTTGAAGAAGGCAAGCCTACAGAAAAGTAAAACAGCCCCCAAAGCAAGCGGTGGAATCAGAGATCTACTAGTTTACACACTCAGGTGTCCCCTAAAAGTACAGACAGACATGAGAGGAAGAGGCAGTAGCTCTCACACTCATTGTTTAGGTCACTTGAGTGGTTTTTGTTTCTGCCTTTGCCTGTTGGATTCTGTATGCAGAGAGGGCCAGCCTGAGTGCTGGTTTCTTCTAATGCAGACTACCATAACATTCTGTAGTACCGCGTGATACCATATTCTTATAAACCATTGTAGTTTCTTTCATGCGTGGTGTTTGTTCTCACCTATTTCACACATGGTTCATGCCCTTTAAACATCCTTGTTTCCCACAGTCCATGACACAATCATGGCATGGACATAAACACTTCCTAATTGAATGAAAATAAACTTTCAGGTTTGTGCTGCTATTTTATTTTTTAATATTCCTTTTATTCACTAGGCAGTTCTTGTAAATTCTTCCTTTGATGACTAATAGCTATATGTTCTTGGGGAATGCACTTAGTAACTTTTGAAGCTTTTTATTCTTCAAATGTATGGTTTTTCAGAATGAAATGTGCAAATGCATATAAAATGGCAAATTTCAAGCACTCATGAAATGTTAGTTAAATTGTAAATAATAATTTTATTATGTGTTATTATATGTGAATTAACTGGCAGATAATGGCATATTAAATATCCCCTTTGGTGATATGTTTATTTTTTGCCTTGAATATTCTGAATTTAGGTTATACAGCATCAGAAAGCCTTCTACTGTATAGAATTTGGCCACATGTATTAATTAGCTTTGCTTTAGTTTCCAGAAAATAAATAAATCCTTTTGGCTCCATAGGTTAGCACAATGAACACTGCTTTCTGACCCACTCAGCAATGGCAGGAATGGCTTTGGATTGGTCTTAGTTCTACTCAGTTTTAGAAATGCAGGTTACATCAACTCTTCCTTTCTCAATGCCTGGTTTATGAGGTCATTTTTGAACAACATCTCCAGTTGTATAATTCAAGAGCAGATGGAGATGGATGAAGACGTATACCACAGATCATTGACTCAGTCCCTCAAGTGATATACCCATTCTACTCTGTATTAGGAAATCCTCTTCCCATTGGTCAGAACTTCCGTACATGGTATAAGAGATCAGACAAGCTATGTCATGTGCATCTCCACCAGGGCTTTGTTTTTCAGCAGCAAACATTAATTGTGGATGAGAGCCCAAATCTGTGGAACACAGCTATTTGGCCACAGTATTTAAAAGCCTAATATGCTATTGCTTGCCATCACTAGCCTCATCCTTTATTCTTTAATTTGCTACATTTAACCATATACTTCAGTATAAGTAAAAGCATCTGTATTTAAGATGACAGGGACTGTAATCTAAAGTTATATCATGTCCTTTGTGAAAGAAGAATTAAAAATAATAGTTTATTCTTGACTGAAACAATTCCTGTCCCTCTCTCCAACATAGATTGCAGGAAGTTTCCAAATGCTTGATATTCTGAAATTTAAAGAAGAATATGTTGTATAAGCTTTATTTAGAAAAGCAAAAATTTTGGGTATTCACTTACCAATTTTAAAGAAAATATAAACATTATAGAAGACTAGACACGGGAAAGTTCTATTTATTTCTAGATGCAGAATGTCTCTGTGGGAGAAGAAATGAGGTTGCCAATATGATTCTAAGAGCCTCCCTTAGTGCCTTACTGATGTGGAATGTGGTGTTTTAATTCTGTAGAAAAAATTCTGAGATATCAGGAAGTTGCATGAAGACTATCACCAGGACCATGTGGAGCTTTGAACCTGTCCTGGGAGGTGATGTGGTCTACTGGTTTATTCAGAAGTGGGTGTGAAACTGAGAAGAACATTGTTGCAGGGGAGGGAGCTGCTTGTTCATCCCGGCTACCTGCCTAGCTTAGCCCCGAAATAACCACACAGAAACTGTATCAATTAAAACACTGCTTGGCTCATTAGCTCTAGCTTCTTATTGGCTAACTATTATATTAATTTAACCCATTTCTATTAATCTGTATATAGCCACGTGGCTGTGGCTTACTGGGTAAAATTCCCAGCATCTGTCTCCAGCAGTTCCATGGCTTCTTTCTGACTCTCTGACTCCGCCTTCCTTGTCCCAGCAATCAGTTCCATCTCCCTGCCTACCTAAGTTCTGCCCTATCAATAGGCCAAGGCAGTTTCTTTATTTATTAACCAAGAAAAGCAAAAGAGAGACAGAAGGAACTCCCATACCAGAACATGGTACTTTTTGTTGCTGATAATAGGGCACAATAGTTTAAAATTATTGCCAAATAATATGCTACCTTATTTTAACTAGATGCTGAAAGTTTTCCCTTGTAATAAAAGTTTAAGATATGAAATTAGGAAGAATATGCCGTAGCATTTTCAGTTAAGCTTTTATGGAGTAATGCTTTTGCTGATTAAAAATGTTTTAAAACACAATTCTTTTAGGGTCATGATTTAGTTAATAATTAGTGCCTGTGTTGTTCTTGTAATGAGGGGTATGGAGGGCATTATGTTGTTCAATGCGGTATTGCCAACCGCATCTAAAAGAAAAATATCTAAATGAAGGTGGCTCAGTGAAAAAGACAAATAACTTGAGAATTATAGCTTTTATTGATGTTTGCCATGTCGAAGAGTTTTTATTAACTAAATTAATCTTCTATGATAAACGTGATTCTAACTTCATTTTAGTAGAAAATTGTGCCACTCCTCCAAATATAAGAAGACGTGTCCAAGTTCAGCAAATAACTGTTAGGACTGCGAAATTATCCAGAAGCCTGACTTTTCAGATTGCTTCCTAACCCTATGCTATCTGCCTTTTATATGTATGAATATGCACGCGCACGTGCATGTACACACACACACACACACACACACACACACATGTTCAGATTATGTGGTTTCATACTGGGACACCACATGTAATGTGTAATTACCGTTTGTAAATCTCTTTATCAGATCTCTGTTCCATCCTGCTATCATTGTTCATTCACCATTGCCTGTGTTCAATAAACATTTACTGATTGCATACTGTGCTATAGATGCTGTATCAGGATGTATAGTTACTGTGAAACCAGAGATCTCATTGATTTTTGTCTTTCTCTCATAATGTCCATCTTGCAATACTCCTTCCAAACCCTGTCCTTCAAAGTGGCCCTGTCCTAGAAACCTAAACTCTTCTGCCTCAGCTTGAAGGCTTTAAAATCAATCAATCCAAACCTCTTCCTCTCACTTCGACTTCCATGCCCACAGGCATTGTTTGTTGCATCAACTTTTCCACATCCTAATTACCCTGAAGTTACTATTCCCTGTGCCAGATAGAATTACCACGTCACAACTGTTATTTTCTAATAGTTATACACGTATTGAAATATAAAAATAATATGTGAAATATGTAGTAAAAATGCAACAAAATGTGAGGAAACCAGTTAAATTTTCTTCACCATCTCCACCTATTTTTTTATTGATTAATCAGCATTAATAGTTGTGTTACTTTGATCATTTTCCTCTTTGTGTTTGGTGTAGATATTATAGCTGAAGTATATTTATATTAGTGTTATATGTTTCTGAGTCACAAGAAACAATTTACTATACAAATCTATTAGCTCAAAAAGATCAAACCATCAGATGTTTAGGCTAAATTCCCAACCTACTTTTAGAGCCTATGACTAGAATTATGTTGTGTTAAAATGTATTAATAAATCCTGCTATTCATATCTCTGAGCTTTTAGAAGGTGATATTAAATAAGTTGCTATTTCTACATTGTTTTACTAAATGTAAATTTCTACTTTTTCAGATATGTATTTATTATGAAAATTCACTAAAAGATTACTGTGGTCATATTAAGGAAGATACTGTACAAAGGAGCTTTTTGATATACTCAAGATGTTATGATTGTCACCAGTATTATTAACTGTATTGTTTATGATATAGGCAGTGAATATTTCTAACAATTATTTGAAGAAAACTTAAAATCCACTTCAAATTCATTTTATTTAAAATAAGTAAATACATTTATTTAAAACTAATGATATAGAATCTTAATATTTTTGAAGTTTGAACTTTTTTATTGATTTTTTTATTGAGTTCTACATTTTTCTCTGCTCCCCTCCCTGCTTCTCCCCTCCCCTTCATCTCCCAAGGTCCCCATGCTACTAATTTACTCAGGAGATCTTGTCTTTTTCTGCTTTCCATGTAGATTAGGTCCATGTATGTCTCTCTTAGGGTCCTCATTGTTGACTAGGTTCTCTGGGATTGTGATTTGTGGGCTGGTTTTCTTTGCTTTATGTTTAAAAAACCCTATGAGTGAGTATATGTGATAATTGCCTTTCTGGGTTTGGGTTACCTCATTCAATATGATGTTTTCTAGCTCCATCCATTTGCCTGCAAAATTCAAGATGTCATTTTTTTTCTGCTGTGTAGTACTCCATTGTGTAAATGTACCACATTTTCCTTATCCATTCTTTGGTCAAGGGGCATTTAGGTTGTTTCCAGGTTCTGGCTATGACAAACAACGCTGCTATGAACATAGTTTAGCACAGGTCCTTGAACTTTTGAATAGAGTATAATCTTTCTACTCATATAACTTCAGCTGAGTATGTGTAATGTGACTTCAGTTGAGTTGAGTGTGTGTGATATGGCTTCAGTGGAGATGGGATGTGACTTCAGTTGAGGGCTCTTGATTGTATTTCAGTAGGTGCTATTATAAATGAAATTGTTAAGTCACCTCTAAAATTAAAATTTGATCAAAATACTTGTTATTCTTGCTACTGGTCAATGTTATATAATCTCTTTTTATTAACAGATGAAAATATTATTGCTAACCTGTTCTTTTTCTTCCTTTCTTTCTTTTCCCAGGCAGGATGTATACTACTTATACTTTTTAAAAACAAAAGGTAGAAATGATAAATCTTTATTAGACTTATAAAATTCTAAAAAGCTTTTTAAAAATGAGAAGCCTTTTGGGAGGACATGGCCATTTGGCAGCCTTAGGACTTTCTTTTTTATTATTTAACTGAAAATAGATTTTTTTCATATAATATTTTTGTTTACAGTTCCCTCCCCTAATTCCTTCCAGATTCCCACACCTCTCCAACTGCATAAATCCACATCTTTTCTTGTTTTCATTACAAAACAAACAGGAATGTCAAAGAAGACGTGAGTAAGATAAAATAAAACAAACATGAATAGGATGAACAAACAAACCAAAAGCAAAGACCCAAAGTAAAAGCACAAGAAACACATACAGATGTTGAGACACACACAGAAATTCCCTAAAAGTTGCTTGGTGACAAATATGTGTGTGTAGTAAGCCTTGTGTTCTCTTTATGAAGGGATATGAATTCAGTAGAAATTATATATGTATATATACAAGTAATTATATATATATATAATTTCTCAAAAAATACATATGCACACACATATAATTTCTCAAACATAGTGGTAAGCAGGTTATAGAATTGCTACATTCCTGTTTCTTATCTGACATATAGGAAGAATCCTAAGTGTGTGTGCAAATGGTTTATATGAGGTTTAACTGAGAAGGTGAATTAAAAATCCCTAGAAAGTCCGTGAAATATATCAGAGTTCAGTGATCTTCAGAGACTTCCAGGAACATTGATTTTACAGAGTTCTTCAAAATTATGATTCATAGAAATTTAATTGGACTCAACAACTCAGCTCAGGGTGTGTGTGCTAGAGAATGAGTGTGTGTATGTGTGCCTGTATGCGTGTGTGCATGTGTGTGTGTGTGTGTGTGTGTGTGTGTGTGTGTGTGCGTGCGTGCGTGTGATATAAAATGAAATTTTTGAATCAGTTCAACCAATTCTCTGTTCTAAAGTTTGCCTAGTCTTCTTGCTTGGCGGCATTAGCATACACCTATAAGTAGGAACCAGATGAGATACCTTCTCTTTCTGATCAAGGATAGAGGACCTGGTGAACCAATTCAGGTCTCCCTGAATTTGAATGGTGAGAATGAACTTTAGCCAGAAATGGCCTCATCGAACATTACGAATCTTATAATCAGTGACAGGTGTATTTGAAGACAAAATCCATCTTATATGTTAGCAGCCTTAGCTATAACCTGGACATCTGTGCCAGGTTGTGTTAACTGCTGAAGAGTTATAAACGAGAGATTTATACCACAAATGCTTTGAAGTGTGGAAGATCATGCTGTTAGCATCTTAGAATGGTAAGATAGCTTTCATAAGCAGCTCCACTGTTGACAGAAGATGATGAATATTCTGAGAAGTACTGAATTCAATACTATTTCTCACCTAAGCTTGCTGAGTGATTAACCATGGCGTAACTGATACCATTGCAACTTATTAAGAGTACTGACAGCTCTATGTAATGTAGGAAAAATAGTACATGGAATACGGCGACTGGCATATAATCATAGCTTTGTAAATGCTCTTATTCTCTCAAATATATTCTATATTTTTGTTCTTTCAGTGTCTTGACTCCAAACCTTGCAAGGACTCAGTAGCCACAAAAGAAAGATTTATTGGGAGACATAGTTTAAACACTGATAAAGTATTCATTTAAACAAATCTTGAAATATAGGTGTATGAAAGAAAATTGAAGAGTTTAGAAGAATAACATTTATTTTCAAGTTTTATGTCAGTAAATGGATAGCTGATATTGAAGATGCTGAGATTAACTATAGATAACATTCTGATCCATAATATGTATAATGCATCAGTGATAAATGCTTGGAGCAAAGCCGGTTGGAGAATATGGAAGAAAGCCATCTTTGTGAAATACAGAGAAGCTGAGGCATATATATATATATATATATATATATATATATATATATATATATATATACACATACATACACACACACACACACACACACACACACACACACACACACATATATATATATATATATATATATATATATATGTTATGCTCGGTGGTGATTCTTACTTTATTCTCCCTTGTACTGAATGAGTGAACTACAGTTCCGAGTCAATTGCCCTGGTCAGAGACTTTGAACCGACCGAACTTTGACCTTTAGAACAGAAATATCAGAGGTGCCTATCTGTCAGTCATATAATGTAGCTTTCACCCTCGCCAGTTTGCTTGTCATTTGTCCTTTCTTGGTCCTCATGTTTAATAGTATTGGTAAAATCTACATTTTATATATAGAAAGATATTGATAGTTCCTTTTATTATATTCCAGAGATACTAGGACTTTCAAGATATAGGGTTGTCGTATAGGACCAGAGCTCACTAACCTCTGAGCCCAGTGGGTTCTATAGAGCTGTCTCCATACCTGACATTTACCACAGTGATTCTTGCTGCAGTTCCTGCCTTGCACTAAAAGGATGATAAATCTTTTCTCATTAACTTTTTATGTCTTTGCTATATCCGGAATCTTGTTTTGCCCCTCTGTGTAAAACTTCTCTCCCCAGTCAGCAAAGAGCTTTTGTCTACAAGGATCATGCGTAGCCATTCTGAAGTCTTTGACACAGCTGCCCATAACCTTCTTCTTTATGCTGCCTACCACATTCTTTAGTTTCTCCACATTCCTTCTCATCTGTTCTGCCTCCTCTTTCTAAAATTCTGAGCTCTTTTCATTTCTCATGATGTTCTTACATGTGATTTTAATGTTAATAGTGAACCTAACAATTAACAAAACAACCTGAAATCACCCGGAAGATGGGTTTCTGTACCTGCCTGTATATGGGGATTATCTTCATTATGTTAATTAACGGGAGAAGACCCCTCTTGACTGTGTTTGAAACCTGGCATGTGTAGGATGAAGGAAGCCAGTTGAGCAAGCAGGCATCAGCTGTTCTCTTCTGATTGCAAACACAATGTGACCAGGGGCTTCCAGCTCCTGCTCTGTGACTTCCCACCCATGATAGACTATAACGTGAGCTGTGAGCTGGAATGAATCCGCTTGCCCAGAAGTGCTTTTATTGAAGTATTTTATCATAGCAACAGGGGAAGATACTAAGACAGTATACATGAAACTCCAGAGGTCTTTTCCGTCATAGAAAACTATTTCCTTATTCTTTTCTAAGGCTTTTTAGCTTCCTGCATATCCTAGCTTCCTTTTGTTGCAGTGATGAAACACTCTGACCAACAGCGATTTGGGGGAGAAAAATGGTTTATCTTCTTTTCCACTTCCAGGTCACACTGGTCATTCAGGGAAGCTTGGGGCAGGAATCAAGACAGGAACCTGGAGCAGAAATCATGGAGGAATGAATACTGTTTGCTGGCTCACTCCTTGACTTGCTCACAGGCTTAGGGTTAAACTAGCTTTCTTATGCAGCCCAGAACCACCTGCCTACAGGCTGTGCTGCTCACAGTGGGCTGGGTCCTTCTGTATTAATTAATATTTAAGACAGTCTCTCACAGACATGCCAAAGACCAATCTGATCTAGGCAACTCCTTAATAGAGGAGTTCTTTTAGGTGACTCTAGCCTGTGTCAACTTGACAGTTAAATTTAAATAGGACCCTGGATGTTTCTCTAAATATCCAAGTTCTCAGTAAACTTGTCTCTCAAAATTTTGCTATTTCCAATTCAAGTCTTCTCTTTTCTCCCCCTGATTGTAGTTATGTAATTGAGACTTTTCACCTGAAGGATCCCTCCTCATAAATATAAATTGCATAAAGCTCTCAAATTTATGTTTTGAAAACAAGATTCTAGTCATATCGCTTTTCCTGGCCACATCTCAAACCTAAGCATAGCGATCCTAGGCACAGGTCCGGCCAGCTTCTCAGTTGTGATGAGAATTAAGAGAAAAGGTGACTAGCATTATATGTGACATCTAGAAGGCTAGAGAATGTGCTATATTCTTGGTTATGGTTGACTATATTATCCCCTGATCACTAGTTTTATTACTTATTCTTTTTTTTGCCTTTTAAGTGCCATTTAAGTTAATTTTATGGCATAGTCCTGGTCGTGATTCATATAAAATGTCTGTTACTTGATCACCATTTCAACTGACAATACTCATTCTAATAACGTTATTTGCTGGATTTTAAGATATCTTAAACTAGAGTAATAGGAAGTAATTTACTAGAAGTATAGCTATACTTTTAATCTG
>PVIU01021005.1:0-32621 GCA_004026605.1 Ondatra zibethicus | reverse complement strand
AGTCGATTTCTTCTACTTCTTCTGGGTTAGGTTGCTCAGGTTCTCCTGTTGAGTACTCATTGGTTTCTGGTGTTATCATGTTGCTTTTCAGATTGTTGGAGGAATTCTTGGATTGACGCCTACCCATCTCTTCCTCTGATTTCAGTCAGGGGAGTCTCAGTGGGTTGGGACCTCCCAGGACGACTTGTACACACTCACCTGTCTGGATAGCTGATCTCAGTGCAGGAAGAGGAAGTCCCGTCTGAACTTCCGATCCTTCTGTACCTCCTATCTCAGCACAGGGAGAGTGATTCCTGGGGTTCCAATGCCCCACAGAGGAAAGGGCAATCTTGCAGGGGCGGGGTGCAGGGTCTTGTTGATCAAAGAGGCCTGCAGGGACCTTACCACCAGGCTTGCACCACCTTGCCATTGTGAGCCGCCTCCGATCTCAGCGCAGGAAGAGAGAGTGCTGGGTTACCAATGCCCCACCGAGGAAAGGGCTATCTTGCGGTGGGTGGGGTGGGGGGTGGGGTGGTAGAGGTGCAGTGTCCTGTAGAACAAAGAGGCAGGGGGGATCTTACCACCAGGGGGGAACAGCCCTACCAGTGTGAGCTGCCTCCGATCTCAGCACAGGAAGAGAGAGTCCATATTAAACTTTTATAAACGTCTTCTAGTGGCTGGCTTCAAATTCCAAACTGTTCCCCATTTTACTTATTACTTGTTCTGTTCTTTCATATTAGTGTTCCTTGTAAAAACTTCACTTACTCTGTTGATAATATTGTAGATTACTTTCAATTCAAAAAGTTCCACATATATTCTAAATGTACTGTAGGCACGTCCTTATCAATTATAGTGTTTTTTAAACGTGTATTACTCAGTATATTGGCATCAGTACAGTCAGAATATCACAAATACATTTAGCTCCATCATTTCTGGTTCCCTCTGTTAATAATATCCCCCTTTTAACTCCTGTGAACAAGCACCTACTTTATTCTTTACTCATGTATCTGTTTTTGTTTCAAGCATGGTTGACAAACTAAACACCTTTCCCCTTTATTCCATTCAGCTTTACTTGCAAGTGTTCATTGTCATGTGTCATTCATCTGGGTCAAGGTCTCTGGCTTCTGCAACACCACTGATAATGAGTTCTTACTGGAGCACCTCTTGGGTATCCTGTTGTCCTGTGCTGTGGAGATCCTGCGGTTTTGGATCTGTACGTTGGTCACCTTCGCTTGCTCCAACAGTTCATAGATTTGGTGGAAGAATGTTGGGCTGGGTCAATGCATAGCCCTGGTTTTGGGCCTGGCCTGTAGCGAGATTGGTCAGTCCTCCAGCATTCCCTCAGCATCACCACCAGAGTGAGCTCCTCAACAGTGCTTTAGCTAGTTCACCCAATGTAGCCTGCAACTAGGAGTGGGGCCAGTTCTGGTCTCTCATCATCAGATCTGGATCACCTACACTGACACCACCAGATCCTGCTCTATTCTTTTGCCCATGCAAGGTGCAGAGCCCTCTCTCCTGATTGTTGTAGGGGGCATACAAGGTGGGTGGCTCTGCTGCTCTCCTGCCTTCATGGCTGGCTCACAGAGTCAGCTCTAGTGTGCTGCCCAGGCAGGGTACAGGGCTCTCTCTCTGTCCTCTGTGCTGCACTTGATGAGGGGCGGGGTTAGTTCTCTCTTGTGACCTGTGACCACAGGACCAGCTCTCTCACCTGCTGCAGGTGATAATGGGTGGGTGGGGGAGGCCTCTTTCTCTCACCCATGCTACTACATGGCAGACAAGTAGAGGCACAGTTAACTCTCCTGCTTTCATGCCCTCAGGGTCATCTCACCTGCGGTCAGATTATAAGGTCAGCTCTAATGACCTGCCTAGGTGAGATGTTCACAAGTGCTGAGGGGAAGGACCATCTTTCTTGAATGCAGCTTTGGGGAGGGAGATCGCCCTCCTCAGAGGGGCGGGACTTGCTTTATTGCTCCCATATCCACCAATGGGCAGTACCAGGGCCAGTGAAGGGCGGGGCTGACACAGCAAGGCATGGTCCCAGTGAACTCCTGTGTTAACATTGACCACGTATTTTACCATAGACCCCCCCCCCCCAACTTCAGCAGGACCAAGGACTCAGATGTGGCCCTGGGCAGCAGCTCCTGCTTGACATCACCATAGCAACAGTGGCAGCAGAAGCATCCCAGATCAGTAGGCCCTGACAGCAGCATGGCTTTCAAGCACCAACATGGTCTCAGAGGACTGACCAGACCTTGGGCATCTACAGAGCCCTTGGGGAATAAGAAGAGCCACAAAGATCACCCCAGATCAAGACTGCTGCAGGGATATGGAAACTATGTGGCTCAAAGGGACACACTACAACTTCTACCACAAGATTATACTTTTGTTGTTGTTGTTGTTCCTTCCTTGGTCTTGCTTTGGTTTTGTTTTTCTGTTAAATTTGGTTTACTCCTGGGGAAAAGGCTGCAAGGGCAGAGGGTGGGTGCAAGGGCCTGGGCAGATGAGTGGGATTGAAATGCATGATGTGAAATCCACAAAGAATTGAAGAATTGATAAAAGCAAAAACACCATAGGAAAACTCACAGAATCAACCAACCTGGGCTCATAGAGGCTCACAGAGACTGAACTGACAACCAGGAAGCCTACATGGGACTGACCTAGGCACTCTACAAATACGTTAGAATTGTGTAGCTTGATCCCTATATGTGACTCCTAACAGTGGGAACAAGTGCTGTCTCTGGCTATTTTACTGTTTTTTTTTTTGTTGTTGTTTTTGACCTTATTCCTCAAAATGTTTTGCATTGTCCAGTCTCTATACAAGAGAAGAGTCTTATCTTTCTGAAACTTGACACGCCATTTTTTGTTGATATCTATGGGAAGACTGCCCTTTTCTGAATAGAAATGGAAGAGGAGTAGATAAGGTGGGGGCAGGGAAGAGTAGGGCAGGAGAGAGACTGGGGGCAGGGAAGAGTAGGGAGGGAGAGAGACTGGGAGGAAAGGATGGAGGGGAAAATGTTTCAGGGATGTAAAATAAATAAATAAATTTATTTTAAACAAAAACAGAAAACTCAAACTTTTCCCATTTAGATTTTTATAGCTGACACAAATCTAATGAAATTAGTATAGACTTTATTCTAAAATTGCACCATTTTTATTGCTGAGAAGAGTTCCAACAAAGACCATTCTTTGCTTTTGAACAATTCAGTACCTGTAGGACATCAAGAATATTCAAAATGTTGGCTTCTGTACACAAACCTACTAAGGTAAAAGCTTCTGTGAGACAAGGTTTTGTGTACATATACATTGAAGGCTTTTTTTTATATTTCTTGGATAAGTTCATAACTTCTTGATATCTTGCTTAAAGCCTTAAGAAACTTCATGAAAATCATTTTCCAAACTGGCTAATCCATTTTAATTTCCATAACTGCATTTTGAGAATATTGTTTTGTTTTCACTCCTTTTGTTTATTTTAGTCCTTCTACTAAGTACATAGTGACATCAAATTGTGAATTTAATTTGAGATTTCTTCTAGCTAATGATATTGAGAAGGTTCTGCTGCACTATTTGCAGCTGGTATTTTCATTTCTAACTAGAAATTTTGTTGTTTACTGTCTTAAGACCGAATATATTAAGATGTAGTTTTTAAATTTTTCCAGTCACTAGCATTTTTCATCCTATTAATGAGAATTTTCACAGATCAAATGTTACAATTCCATTCCTTTGATGTTTACATTTTGATTAAGTTCTATTAATAAGTGTTTATGTTCACTGATACTAAATTTACGATCCATCCTCATAAGGTTAAAAATTATTTACATAGATTTGAATACTAAAATTCTCTCCATTATTACTAAAGTTTAACTCTTTTCCATTAAGATGAGATGAACATTGAGTTAATTTTGGTAAATACTATATTTTGCCTCAAGTGTGCTCTGGTTTTCTTGACCTTGTAACTTTTCTTCTTGAATATATTTAAATTTTGTTTTAATAAACTGAATTCCTAATAGTAGACTACCCTGGCTTCTCTTGATTTGCTCATGGAATGGAACATAATAATTATTGCAAATATTGTTCAAGTGCAGATGGTAAGTTTCCAGCAATGGTTTATATATCTATGTTTGTGACCTATTTAAGTTCACATTATTTTGTAATTTCTGTTTTATTTTGGTACTAGTGTTTTTTTCCAAATAAATGCTAATTCTCACTTATTTACTAGATGAAGTTCATATAAATGTTTATTAAATAATTTGTAGAATGTTCTTCTGAAGCTATCTTGTTGTGGGAAGGTCTTTTGTCAGGCACTTTTCAATCACAGTTTATGCTATAGATTATTCCTCATATACCACTTTGGGATTTTTAAAACAATATCCCAAATATTCTTTATTATGTTAGTTGTCTATTAATGGTCTTAAATGTAGAAAAGTTTTCCTTTGTTTTAACATAGATTTAATTATTAATAAGCTTACGTAATGTCTACTTCACATATATACTGAAATATATTTTCTTTCATCCTTTAAACCTACTCAAGTTTCATGTCCTTATATTCATATCAAATAGTATTAAAATAAATAATTGATAAATACAAAAAAGGTAAAATATGTTTAAATTTGCTATGTATTTCATTCACTCTTTATATGTTATTTTACTTCTTTTTCATTTATTTATCCTCCATCTGTATATTTTTGTAGAATATCTAAAACTTGTCTTGATGTTAAAAGAAGATATATAACATATAATATATAACATCATGTGAAAGTACACTCCTGCGATCTCATTATTTCAAATTAGAGGCATGAGAATCAGAAAATCAATATAATCCTTGCCTACAGAGTGTGTTCAGTGCCTGCTTGGGTACATGGAATCATATATCTAAAATAAAGATAAAAAAGAAAACAAAAAAAACATTACAGCAGATAAATAACTCAACTAAGATATAGATACAAGGACACAATAAAAGGGAAATAAAAATATGGAGCAAGTAAAAGAGGATACTCGTATATGTTCACATGTGTGTCTTTGTAGGTAAACAAGAAGTGTCTACAGTGATAGTAGCCAGTGTGAATGCAAGGTGCTTGGTTATGATGTTTTCCCAAATCAAACTGCTCATAAGCAATTTGCTACATGTAAATCAAATATGAATAAAGACATCTTGTGGAAGAAAACAAAATTGTCTTTGAGCATCCAGAGATCCAATAAGAGCACACATTTTATTCTATTTTCCATTGGCATTTTTTTATTTAGGATTTAAGGCTGATATAAATTTTGCTTTTATTGGAATAACCTGATAGCATTATTATCACTGTGGGTATTATTTACGAATAAACTATGAATTCTTTGATTTTGAGTGAAGTATCGGTGGCAGTAGGAAGAGTATTCTATACAGGAAGCAGTATCAAATGAATAAGATGAAATTTTTTTACTTATTTTATTTTTATTTATTTTAAAAAAGAGAACAAACTGTCTTTTTTTTTCATTATACGTACCAATCTCAGTTCTCACTGTCTCCCCTCCTCCCATTCCCTCCACTTACATCTCCACCCCACTCCCCATTTACTCCTCAGAGAGGGTAAGGCACATTGCTCTGGGAAAAGTCCTAGGCCCTCCCTATTATATTTCAGATGAGTAAGGTGTCAATGAAGAAAATGAATGGGTTCCCAAAAAGCCAGTGCAATCACTAGGGATAAATCCTGGCCAGTAGACAATAGCCACTCAGTCTGCCTCAGCCATGCAAAGGTTAAGCACATTCAGAGTGACTACTTTAGACCTATGCTTGCCCCTTCCTGGTCTGACTGGAGTTGGTGAGTTCCCATTAGCTCAGGTAGACTCATTCAGTGGGTGTCCCCATCATGATCTTGACCTCTTTGCTCAAATTCTCACTCCTCCCACTCTTCAACTGGACTCTAGGAGCTTAGTCCAGTGTTCCCATGCAAAGGTCTCTACCACTGTTTCTATCAGTTGCTGGATGACGATTCTACGTTGATATTTAAGGTATTCATCAGTCTGACTACAGGGCTAGGCCAGTTCTGACACCCTCTCTATTTCTTAGAGTCTTAGCTGGGGGAGATGAAACTCTTAATAACTATTGATGTGAATAGGTGATGATAACTGATTAGGTTTAGAATTAGACTACAAACCTGCATTTACTTTTTCAAGTTGTGTAATTTATTTCATAATAGCTACTATGTACATGCATTTGCTTTATAAGAACAATGATGAAATGTTGGATGTTATTTGAAATTAAGTTTTTCCTCAAAATATACCATCAAATCAATCCAAAATGAATGAAATATAATTTATAATTAATATATTATCTGTCATTTTGTTTTAAGAATATTATTTCAATAATAAACTAATGTTAAATATGCATCATCAGAGATATTTCTAAATCTCAAAAGGCATTCAGAAAATTCAGCACAAATCTGAGAGAATTTCATATATGTTGTTGAAAAAGAATAACATGATTGTAAATGGTCCTTAAGTAACAGTGAGGAAATAAATAGTTTATTATCCATAATTTTATAATAATAAGGATTGTCTTTGTTTTATTTGTACTTATTATCCTGATTACAATTATTGTAAATATCATAAGAATAAATGATGTATGTATTCCACTGCAAGCTTCTCAAAGAACGTGATATTGATCTGAAGTTCTGAGATTCATTTGAGCTGTCTATAAAGAATTAAAGTCACTTGAAAGTTTATTTTGAAAACTGGGTTTTTCAAATTCTAGATTCTTAGACAAATAAAACATACATAGAACCTACAGAGACAGCCATATATACGATTATAAAATACAGATTACTCATTCATATCATTTTTATGTAAAATAAATACCTTTAGTGTGCTTTAACTGTATATTTCAGAATTATTTGTCTGGTTATTGAATAGAATAAGTTATAATGAAAAGTATTTTGGATTTGAGGTTGGAAGACCTGCCTTTAATTTTTCTTCTACAGTTATCATCAGTGTTGTCTATGAAAATCTATATGAAAGGCTCAGTATTAAGCAAGTATTACTGCTGGCCAGTGGGAGCCCATGTTATTAATTCCAGCACTCAGGAGGCAGAAACAGGTAGGTCTCTGTGAGTTTCCTGCCAACCTGCTCTACAGGGTGAGATCCAGGACAGTTAAAGGCTATTATACAGAGAAACCTTTTCTAGAAAAATGAAATAAATAGAAAAAGAAAAGAAAGCAAGCATTAAATGGCAACGAGTCATTGAAACGGTCAGTGAGAACCACATATGATATAAAATAAAATCAAATAACAAAAATAAAGCAAACCATGGTAAAAGAATTAAGATCCACCACTAGACTCACATCTTGCTATGAACTCTGTTATAGTACTCTTTTCAAGCTTTTATTTCAGAAACTATATCCAAAGAAATAACATGAGGAATTTTATACTTTGGAAGAATGAGTAAGCCTGAAGGGCCCTGTTCTTATGATATTAATACTTACATAGTATAGACTGAAGGGTGTGGCCTTTCCCTGTTTTTCTCCATATATGAATATGGAAAGAAGATACAATGTTTGAAGTATAAGAAAGGCTCTGAATCTTTTGGTACCATGATCCCTGACTCTGCAGCTTCCACCATTATGGGAAGTATATTATATTGTTTCTAAATTGACTGTATGTGATATTTTGTTAGTGCTACTAAAATAAACAAATGGGTCATAAAATTGAAGTGCTGCTATAATATATGCCACAAATTTAGATATAGCTTCAAACTGGGTGATGAGAATAGTGATTATCCACGAACCATAAAAGATGATTTTGATCAGGGCTCATGAGAAGAGAGGAACAATGGAGAAGGGCCTCAATTATATCATCTAAGTGACTTTGGAAGAATGTCAAGAGATGCACGCACTATTAATTCATTGTGATGACACCTCAAGAGGACAAAAGAACTATGTTGCTGGAAACAAGGTAAAAGGTCATTTTCTTACATAACAGCAAAAAATTTGATTGGATTTGGTTTATATCCTAGTCTTTCACGAAAGAACCTGAAAGCAAAGGTAAAGACCTAGTAATAGTTGGAATGAGATTAGCCCCCGTAGGTTCTTGTTATTGAATCCGAGTCCCCAAGTGGTGAAACTATTTTGAGAAAAAAATGGAGATATGGGCTTATTGGAGGAGAAAGTGTGTCACTGGTAATGAGTTCTGAGGTTTACAAAAACCATGCCAGGCCCTGTTCCTTTTTATCTGCCTCTAGCTTGTGAATCAGTACTTAAGTTCTTAGCTATTGCTCTAGTCCCAGGCCTGCTTGTCTAATGCCTTGCTCCCCACTGTGATGGTCATGTTTCACCCTATGAAATATGTGAAAAGGCCCTAATTAAATATTTGCTTTAATAAGTTGCCTTGGTCATGTTGTCTCTTCAGAGCAGTAGAAAAGTAACTAAGAGAGGTTCATTACCAGAACACATCTGTGATTAAATTTTGTACTATGTCTACCTGATGTGAGTAAAATAAAGGATAAAAGACCCAAATGATCTAATTAATAATCATAAAAGATTTGGAATATTCTTTGCATAGCTACGTCATAAAGAATGAAGACACTTGTTCAGGAACAAGAACCACATGATACAAACCCACAAAGACCTCTTCCAAACATTTGAAAAAGTATATTAGACAAGGTCATAGTTACTTTTCTACTGCTATGATAAGACACCAGGTACAACATAGCTTATGAAAGAAAGCTCTTAATTTGGGCTTAGAATTACAGAATATTAGGCTTTAGAAGACAGAACAAACACAGAGTGACAGGAGCAGATGAGAGCTTACCCCCGATCCTCAAGTAGGATTGAGAGAAAAACTCAGAATGGCTTGAGTCTTTTGAAACCTTAAAGCACACATCCAGTGCCACACCTCCGAATCTTTCTCAAATCTGCTAACTGGGACCACAGTACTCACATATATAAACCTATAGGAGTCATTCTCATTATAACGTCCACAGAGAGAAATATGAGACTATTTTTTATCAGAATAGAAAAATGGCCCCTAAAGCATTTTGGAGGTTTTCATGACTGTCTCTGATAGACCCTACAAGGGGTAAAACTATTCTGCCTGTTTGTTGTAGGAGGCTCTGTTGGAGCTTTATCAACCGGAATGCAGAATACACAAACTGAGAGTAATGCTACCTCAACCTAGATTTCAAATGCTGCCAGTGAGAGATTGGAGGTAAGGATGAGGAATTTCTGGATTCCTGGAGGAACAGGACCATTGTAGAATGTCTAGTATAACATAACATCCAGAGAAGTGTGAGGCAGAGGCACTGCAGTGAGCCCACTACAGTGTAATATGAAAGGATTTGTGTGACAGGGTCAGTACAGAAAGCCCCTACTATGACAAACTCTCTGGCGCTGTGAAGTTGGAAACACTCCTTCCCTGATCCACACACAGCCTAGAATGAACTTTGACTCCATAGAAATAGGTTTAAAAATTCTGCCTCAATATTTTATGCTGATTTCAGTAAAAAAACAATAATGCATATTTGTATATAAAATAACCCATTTCTGCAATGTTATTATAAGCATTTTTATGAACATTCATTTAAAGGTAAAAGAATTTAAAAAGTAGATTACTGAACTATGTCTACAGTCATTTAAAATGCAAAGTGTGTTTGACATTCAATGATATGGAGAAGTTCAATAAAGGTTAACCAATTTTCAAAACAAACATATACTTTATGCAGCAAGAATTTAGAAGTACTTAATTATTCATGAGAAATTTAATAAAATACTATTTGAATTTTAATGTTTCTCTTTTTTCTTAATTAGTTTGTTTTTAAATAATATGAACTCTAGAAGATATTCAATTACGTAATTTATAAATCAACAAATGTATAGAAAAATCTAGTTTAGGAAATTCAATAAATATATAAAACATATGGTGTAGGAGAGTCTTCTATTTGTGTATTGTCCTCATTGGTTAAATAAAGAAAACTGCCATGGCCTTTTGATAGGGCAGCCCTTAGGTGGGTGGAGTGGACAGAACAGAATGCTGTGAGAGAGAAGGCAGTGTGGCAGACGCCATGCTTCTCCAGCACAAGATGGACACTGGTTAGACTCATGCCGGTAAGTCACAACTCAAGTGGCGATACACATTAATGGAGATGGACTAAAATAATATGAGAGAGTTAGCCAATAAGGGGCTGGAGATAATGGGCCAGGCAGTATTTATATGAATACAGTTTCCGTGTAATTATTTCAGGTACACACCGGGAGCCGGGTAGAACAAGGGGCCCTGCGCCGGGAACCAGGCACTGGAAACGCAGCCCGAGCCCCTCATTACTACAAACATATTCACATAAGAGTTTATCAGAAATGATCACAGCATATTGAATTTCTTGTGTATAGTTTTGATCATGTTGCTTTCGGAATCTATTTCGGCAGCTAGAAACATCTTTCATTTGTATAACAATGTTGAGTGCCACAATATCCCAAGTGTTTGATAAGTACTTATTGAAAGAACAATTAAGCAAATGATTAGATGAATGAATAAATCTCCTTTGGTGCTGACAGATAAAGAATAGCTGTGTTATTGTTCATCATAAAGTAAACCTCTGGATAAAATCGAACACAGTATTTTTTGTTCTTAGCCACAATGGAATATCTGTGTCCAGAGAGATAGTCTCCGCTGTGCCTGTCTACATTCCTAAGAAAGAGAAATGGAAACAGTGCTTTCTCTTTTGCCTCTGTCCTATTTCTGACCACAAAAGCTGTCACTGTGATCTATTAACATTGTGGATTTCTTTCTTCAGTCCAAGTGACAGGATGGCTATTTTTGAAATAAGTTCTATCTTTTTTGTTACAGGCACAATGAATGATTAAAGGTTTCAGCACTGAAAATTACCAAACCTTTGTCTAAGAATATAGGCGATCTTAAAGTTGACTTATTGTAGTAAGAAGAGAGAGGAGACATTTCACCCCATCTGTCTGTTCAAAATGGACAAGATATGATATGATGGGTTGTAATGAAAGGCAAGAGTTATTCTTTTTCTACTTTCAGTGGAAATTTCTTTTATGGAACAGAGAAGTGCATTATCCCAAGTCTAACTTCAAAGAAGAAAAAAAGATAAATCTACAGTAGGAGTAAAATCTCATCAATCTTGTCTCACATAAAATTGTTAAATCTATCTGGATTTCCCTTTCTATGTTTAATGTAAGGGACACATATCACGTTCTAGTTAAAAAGAAATTTGTGCCTATGTATATAAATTACATTAAAATTAGTGTCTTACCTATGAATTTTACTCTATAAGGTATTTCTTTAGGTTTTAATTATTTAGTAATGATTTTTAAAGCATATTATCTAGTAATATGATAAGTAATATGATATGGACAGTATATTAATTTTGTATTAGAGATGAAAGTGGGGAATATTATTATTTGATTTATCACTTTTAAACTTCCTCAGCTGATTGAAAGTATTACTTGTGATCAAAATAAAGAACATTAGCAAAGATTTATGCTGGTAAGAGTTATGAAAGAGACAAAAGTCCTAGATAAAATATGAACCATTTCACAAACCTTATCATTTTTAGATAGAATAGAAAGATTTGTACTTTTGTTGCAAATATTGTCATGAAAACATGAGGCCAATAGAAGTCTAGGTATTTGAACACATTTTTTTTCTATTTTTCTTTCCTTCCTATGCTGAGGATCAATCCTAGATCATCACACAAGCCAAACAAACACTCCAACCAAAACTTAGTAGTTTGGTTATTGTCTTCCAAGGCAGGTTCACTCTGCCATTCAGGGTAAAATGGGAGTTAATATTCAGCCCAACATGGCCTGGAATTTCTGTCAATCAGCCCTCTTCTCTCTCCTAAGTTCCTTACTCCCAAGAATGAGTAACCACACGCACATTACAGATTTTTTTGGTTTTGTTTAGGTTTTTTTTTTTTTTCCTTAAAATCTTAGCCTACTGCCTGGCAGCTTTATCAGATATCAGGCTGCTCCTTGAGACCACAGGTAAGACACTGCCCACCCCAACACCCAACAAACTGTTTTTAGATTGGACAAAAACCCCAGATTACCCTCTCACCTAGACTCCATAAATGGGTAAACAACATCAGAAGAAGTCCTCAACTGTAGTAAGAGGAGCACAGGCTGTGTCCTTCTGCCTGGCTCCCGGCCGCTGAAATAATTACACAGAAATTGTATTCATTTAAACTCTGCCTGGCCCCTTAGTTCTAGCCTCTTCTTGGCCAACTCTTACATCTTGATTGAGCCCATTTCTAATAATCTGTATTCACCATGAAGATGTGACTTACCGGCATGAGTCTAACCAGTGTCCATCTTGGGCCGGAGAAGCATGGCGCCTGCCACACTTCCCTTCCTCCCAGCATTCCATCCTGTCTACTCCACCTACCTGATTTCTGCCCTATCAAAAGGCGAATACAGTTTTCTTTATTCAACCAATGAAAGCAATACAAACGAAGAAGCACCTCCTACACCACTCAACTTTACCAGAGGCCATGCAGTATTTAGGAACCCCAGGTAAGACAACACCTAGTGCCTACTAACACTCCTTAAAAGCCACCCAACAACCCCAGACTGCAATCTGGGATCCATACTAGAGTTCACAGCCCAGCCAGCTTTACTTGAGGCCAGGATGATCCTAGCAACCCCAGGTAAGATACCAAACACACCACCCACTAAACCCCTCCCAACATCCTCAGACTGCACACCCTCCCCTGGGCTTGATATCCTGGTCTACAGCTCCAGGAAAAGAAATCTGCTTTGCTGGAAGACAGCCCGCAACTAGGGACCTCAGGACCCCAAAACCAAAGAGGAGATACTGTACCGGACTTAAAAACTCACTAATAACTGGAACCATTGACTATTTATGCCAGAAGACCAGAGAGGAAAGAGAAACCAAAGGACAAAACATACATTCAACAAAGACAAATGCAGAATTCAACACCTAGACCTACAATCATTACAAACCCAGATGTCTAAACTTTTTGATTATAAGAACACAATCAACAATACTATCAGAGCCCAGTTATCCAATGACAGCAAGACTTGTACAATACAACACAGCTTTTAAGCGCAAGAAAACAACATTAAAATAGACTTTTTGTTGTAGTTGTTGTTGGAGGAAGGGTTTCCCTGTAGCTTTGAAGCCTGTTCTGGAACTCGCTCTGCAGACCAAGTTGGCTGGAACTCACAGAGATCCACCTGTCCCTGCCTCCCAAGTGCTGGAATTAAAGGCATGCGCCACCACCCCATAGTAAAACAGACGTTATGAAGATGATAGAGTTCCTTAAAATGGAAATTTTAAAAATTCCTTAAAGAAATTGAGGAAAAGAAAAACAAAAATTTAATAAAATAAATAAATCTTTAAGACAATGCCAAGAAAGTGAAGGGGTTTGGGAAGAGGCAGGTGAAAGAAACAGTTCAAGACCTGAAAATGTAAATAGAAGCAATAAAGAAAACACAAAGGAAGGGAGTCCTAGAAATGACAAAATCTGAGTAAGCGAACAGGAGCTACACATGCAAGCAAAAATAACAGAGTATAAGACATACAAAAGAGAATTTCAGATATTGAGGACATGATAGAGGAAATATATTCATCAGTTAAAAAATGTTAAGTCTAAAAATTTCCTAACACGAAACATCCAGAGAATCTGAGAGATGATGAAAAGACGAAACCTAAGAACTCAATGAAAATGAATACACAATATAGACAAACTTATAGGACATATGGAAGTGGAGCTATGAAATTAAATCACAAATTAAGCCACAGACAATAAAAGTGGAAGACTTCAACACCTCACTCTCATAAATGGACAGGCCATTCAAACAAGATAAATAGAGAAATAATGGAATTAACAGACATTATGGCTCAAACACAAAGGAATATACCTACTTCTCATCACCTCATGGATCATTGCCCAAAACTGACAACATGCTTGGTCACAAAGCAAGTCTCAACCAATATAGGAAATTTAAAATAACTCCCTTCATCTTCTCAAACCACTTAGAATTAAAGCTGGATTTCAGGAACAACAGAAATAACAAAAAGCCTACAAACTCATGGAAACTGAACAACTCTTTACTGAAGTACTGATGGGTCAAGGAATATAAAGAAATTAAAGACTTCCTAAAATTCAATGAAAATGAATGTACAACATATCCAAACTTATAAAACATGTAAAAGTGGTGCTAAAATAAAAGTTCATAACACTAGGAGCCTAAATAAAAATTTGGGGAAATCTCACACTATCATACTATCTACTTAGCATCACATCTGAAAACTCTAGAACAAAAAGAAGCAAGCACAGCCAATATAAGTAGACAGCAGGAAACAATCAAAATGAAGGCTGAAATGAATAAAGTAAAAATGAAGAGAACAATACAAAGAATCAATGGAACAAAGAGTTGTTCTTCAAGAAAATTAATAAAATAGATAAACCTTTATCCAAACTAACTAAAAGACAGAAAAAGAATATCCAAATCAAAAAATCAGAAACAAAACAGGGGACATAACAACTTTGAGGAAATCCAGAGAATCATAAAATCATACTTCAAAAACCTGCATTCAACAAAATTGGAAAATGTAAAAGGATTAGATATACAATTTATCTAAACACTAAGGAAACTGAAGCAGTTATTGTATTGAAAGGCCAAAAAATAAAAGCCCAGGTCTAGATTGTTTTAATGCATATTTGTATTAGACTATCAAAGAAGAGCTGATAACAATACTTCTTAAATTATTTCATGAAATAGAAACAGTAGGAACATTGTCAAATTGATTCTATGTGGACACAGTCATCCTGAAACCTAAACCATGCAAAGACTAAAAGAATGAGAATTACAAACAAATTTTACTTATGGACTTTGATGGAAAAATATTCAATAAAGCACTTGGAATCCATTCCACAAACACATCAAAAAAATCATCCACCATTACCAAGTAGGCTTTATCACAGGGATGCAGGAACAGTTTAACATATAAAACTTTATGTAATCCACCACATAAACAAACTGAATGAAAAAATAATCATGCAATTTGATGCTGAAAAATCATTTGTTAAACTTGAAATCCCATCATGGGAAAAGTCGAGGAGAGGTCAGAGATATAAGGAACATACCTAAACATAATAAAAGCAATATACAGCAAGCTGAATGTCTACATGAATTAAATGGAGAGATACTCAAAGGAATTCCAGTAAAATCAAGACAGAGGCAATGTTGTCTATGTCTCCATATCTATTTAATATAGTACTTGAAGTTTTAATTGGAACAATAAGACAATCACAGGAAATCAAGGGGATACAAATCAGAAAGGAAGAAGTCAAAGTATCAGTATATGGTAGTATACTTAAGGAACACCCAAAATTCTATCAGGGAACTCCTACAGCTAATAAACACCTTCAGCTAAGTAACTGAATACAAGATTAACTAAAAAAAATAAAATATCAGTATCCCTCCTACATAGAAATGATAAACTGAGAAGGAAATCGGGGGAAGCACTCTTCAAAATAGCCAGAAATAACATAAAGTTTCTTAGGGTAAGTCTAACCAAGCAAGTGAAAGGTCTGCATGAAAGAAACTTCAAGCCTTTGAAGAAAGAAATTGGAGAAGATATCAAACAATATAAACATCTTTACTCATGGATCATTCAAATTAACAAATGCCCATCTTACCAAAAGCAATCTACAGATTCAATGGAATCCTCATTAAAATCCCAACACAAGTCTTTACAGACATTGAAAGAACAATATTCAACCTCATAAGAAACTACAAAAAAAAAGAAACTACAAAAAAAAAAAAACAGGAGAGCTAAAACAATCCTGTACATTAATGGAACTTCCCGAGATAACACCATTACTGATATCAAGCACTACTACAGATTTATAAGAATAGAATACACATGGTTGACATAAAAAAGATATGTTAACCAATGGAAACAAATCAAAGACCCAGACCTATATTCATGTAGTTGTGGACACTTGATTTTTGACCAAGAAGCCAGAAGTATACAATGTAAAAAGGAAAGCATCTTCAACAAATGATGTTTTATCATACCACAAGGGCACTTGCTCACCTTTAGCACCTTTGTTCATAATAGCCAGAAACTAGAAATAGTCTAGATGTCTCTCAATCAAAGAATGGGTAAAAAATATGTGGTACATTTATACAATAGAGTTTTATTCATCTGAAAAACAAAAACAAAACAAAAGCAAAAAATTCCCAAAACAACCAAACAACCAACCAAACAACAACAAACAAATATTGTGTATACTCAGTAGTTATAAGTGACTATTAACCACAAAGTAAAGGATAATAAAGAAACAGTCCAACAGATGCAGAGATCATAAATATCAAGGAGGGCTCAATACTACAGCGTGAATCTCCCTGGAAATGGGAAACACTATAAACAGGAAGGATGTTGGGAGGAACAGAAGCATGGGGACAGAAGGGATCAGGTGGAGTTAGGATACATGGAGAAAGAACTGGGAGAGACAACTGGAAATGGAGGGCATCTTGGGATTTTCTAGAAAGTAATGCAATGGAAACCCCCAGAAAACTACTAGTGTGACTCTAGCTAAGACTGCTAGAGTGGGGAATATGGAGCCTGTACTGGACATCTCCTGTAACCAGAAAAGACTTTGAGTGGAAAGGCCTGGATACCAAAGTAGTCACAAAACTTTTGACTTACAATTTGTTTTATGAACAAAATATGATGGGGTAAAGATGGAAAAGAAATTATGGGAGCTAACATAAGTTACTTGTCTAGCTTGAAACCATGCCTACATTGGGAGTTCACCCCTGACACTGTTTGGAGGATTAGAACCCTGAGACTGGATAGCCCAGAATCATGGGATACAATCAAACAATACTGCCAAAAAAGTCAGTGAAATGATCCCAATGATATTCTGTTCTTCTCATTACATTCATAGGTTGTTTCCTCGCACACTTGTCATCAGAGAGGCTTCATTCAACAATCTATAGAAACAGATGCAGAGATCCACAGTCAAACATTAGATGATGCTGGAAAAATCCTATGTTAGAGGGGGAAGAAGGATTGTAGAAGCCAAGGACACCCGAAGAAAGAACACAGAATCAATAAACCTGGCCTCACAGGTACCTTTGCATATACAGTTGCATACCTTGGTCTTCTTGTGAGGCTCCTAACAGTGGAAGAGGGGCCAACGCTGTCTCTTTTTGCCTGCTTTTGGGACCTTTCTCCTCATACATGATTGCCTTGTTCAGCCTTAATATGAGGGGAGGGTCCTAGTTTTACTGCAATTTGATATGCCATGTTTGGGTGTTATCATGAGAGGCCTTATCTTTTCTGAAGCAAAAATGAGGAGGAGTGGAAAGTGGAAGGCAAGAGAATTGGGTGGAGAGAGGTTGGGAAGAGAGTTGCAGAAACTGTTGTCAGGATGTAATTTATGAGAGAAGAATAAATAAAATGCTTTAAAAGGAGAAGTAATCTGCATGCAATGGTGAATTTTGATGATTAAACACACAATCCTCAATACTAAGCCTAGAACAGCACACAGTTTTTCACTATTTAATGCCATTTCATTGCTAAAGATTCCTAGTGAGATCACTTGAAATTATTTAAATATATACTATTTGCTTTGTAAAATTATAAAATTAAATCCATCTCTTATTCAATTCTTCATGAAGAAGCTCACTTTGAGGTTTGTCACTTCTTTCTGGCAGTTCTTAGCTGTAGGACTCAGGATTCTCTTCACCGAGAGTCCTGGGAAGAGCTGTAAACATGGCAAAAATTCAAGAGGACAGGAGTCTTCTCTGCATTTTCATAATAGTCAGTCAAGTGTTGACATAAACTGTTCTGATGGAGTGATACTGTGTGGAGTGGTAAAGGAATACCCCATTTCATTCACATAGCAACATTCTTCCTTCATAAATATGATTGATGGGCTTGCAAAACTTCTTAGTCATCTTTTCAGTGAATGGCAAAAAACAACCTTAACCTAAAATAACCCAGTTGTCCTGCATATTTTCTGTGCTTTGGGGAAATAAGTTCACTAGCTTTGCTCTCACAAGTTTAATGTGTATATTTTCCTGGTGTCATTCATTCATGTCTTTTAAAGAACTATTTCCAGTGATGTTGTCGACACTGATATTACCAATGAATTATTTAAACTCCTGTTGCAGGTGCCTTCTTTCTGTTTTCTTTATGCACCATCATTCCCTTTGGAATTTCAAATAGTCTTTTTGAATTTTTATATTATACTCATGTATGCAGGCTAGTGTTAGCAGCCAGGGTGAACATCTTGCTGCAATAAAATCCAGATTTCAGTCATGAAAGAGTTTTATACACACTTACATCTTTACTTACTTTCAACTGTAAATAATCTTTCTTAAATTTGTCTTTCAAAATATAAACCATCTAAAAATTACAGTTTTAATTAAAAAAATCAAAAGAATAAAGAATTCATTGTAATATTAAACAAAAAAATAACAGTAATATTAATTTTTGAATGTCATTTCAGTTCACCATTACTAAAATCAGGAAATGGTCAGAATATCCCCACAGAATATGACCTGGTGAAAATTAAAAGTGAAGACTTTCTTGGAAGTCAAAATAAAATAAAAACATAAATTTGTAAGTCATGATAATGTATCAAAAACTTATCAATGCAACACACTAGAATTTGTAAACTTTATTCCAAGGTTTATAACAGATATAAGAACATTGCAATTTGTTTGGATTTGGAATTTTTTAGATGGTTTTAATCTCTCATAACTCATTTTAAAATTAGGCATGAAAACAACAAAAAGTACTAGGAGGTGTCTTCTCTAAAAGCAAGAGAGGCAGAAAAATTATAAATAATTTTTAAAAACAAAACAGTATTTAGGTCTTTCCAAAATCCCACACCAGAAACCAGACAGAGTATTTTTCTGATGCTATTTCAAATTCCATACTAAAATAAGTGATTGGACCATTCAGGGGTCATACTTACACATAAACTAATATTCTGAAAACACAGGGGTCTCTCTGAAAAAATTCTGATTGAGAATAACAATATGAATAACACTTAACTATTCTGTGAAATTCTCACTAGGTAAATGATGTTAATAGTTCCATTATATTATCTTACCAATTATCCTTATTAAATTGTTTTGGTAGAATTCTCCCCTGTTGGATTAACAACATGCTTATCAAAAAATTAGGTACTCAACAAAGCTTAGTATGATGTCACTACTATTATATGAGAGCTTTCCTAGATATTGACACTGGCTCATTTGAAGTCACTGCTCCTTAGATTTGAGCTCTGTAGAAATCTTATCTTGACTTCTTTATTCTCAAAGACTAATGTCAAGGTTTTGCTCTTCTTTGTTGTAGAAATGTTATAATTTAAGATTTAAGTGATGTTATAAAGGAAAGAAGACAAGAAGTTGGGGAAAGTGGGTACACAGCAAGGGTTGGATCTGCAAGCAGTTAAGCGTGGGAGTTTGGAGCAAATATGACCAAAATATGTTCTATGGACTCTTCAAGGAATCAATAATAACAGAATCTTTGATGGAAAAGATTTCTATTAGCATCTCGAAATAGTTTTTGCCAAGGTTTCCTACTGTTGACAGTGTATTTTTCATTCAATTAAATATTTTGTCATGAATGTTCATCTTTTCTTAAATTATGATGTTTATTAGTGAAACTAAGCTTCGTTAGACTTAACTACTTGGTTTGTCAAGTCTTTCACTAGAGAAAATATTTTCTTAGGGAAAGATTTCTGTGGTCTCTACAAAGAATAGCATAAAAGTAATGGGTTGTTGATATCATTGCTGTCTACTTTTCAAAGTATTATAGTCTCATATAAAGAATTTTAAGATCAAGATGGCTCACGTGATATACTTAAAACTTCAATGTTTTTCTGAATTAGACAAAAATATGCCAGTCTTCCTAGAGAAAAATATTTTAGTCATCTTCCTAATAGAACTTCTCTCAAACTCTGTAGTCGTATTTATATTTTTGTATTTTGATTTATTACCCTATTGTCCTTCATATAGAATTTACAATAAACAAATGTCCACATGTTTAATCAAATATTGAAATTATTTTAAATCTGCGAAATCAATGAGATAGCATAATCATAACAGACTTCAAAGAGTTATTCTTCATACCAGTCAACTCTTAAAACCACTTGTCATAAACTCTTAAAACCCTTGTCATAAACAACTGAATTACAGTTCTTTAATACTTAATTAAGCAAATTGTTCATTAAGAAGATGCTTCATGAATAATCAGCTCAAGGAGAAAACCTAAAAAAAGGCTAATGCTAAAATATTACATTCACCTAGGAGGTGTAAACCGTATAGTTTCTGATACTAAGGTAATTGCTCAGATCAATTAAACTCTATCAAAGTTTTAATTTTGATTGAATACTTCAATATTTGGGCCATTAATAAAGCATGGTCAACACACCTTGAACCAAACCCTTGAAGAAAACTGATTTTACTTTCATCAGAAGCTTTCAGCTGCCTAATAGCTCTTTGGTAGGAGGTGAGGAAATGTGGACTCCCCCAGACCAGTTTTAGAGTGTTATCTATCTTGATTTCTTACAACAACCACAGTCATTGTGAATTCATGAATGAAGTGACCCCATCATGTCCAGAGGACACTGCTTGAGTTTGAGCCCTCTTCCACCTCTGGTTCTTGCAATCTTTCTATCTGCTCTTCCAAGTCTTGGAAGTGGGGTAGGATAAAGATATCAAGTTTGTAAGTGATCACTTAGCAGTTCATTGTCTTCAGAATTTTGACATGTGTGAATTTCTGCACTAACACCATCCACTGCAATAAGAAACTTGCTTATAGCCAAGAAGTGGCAGCAGATTCCTTTAATTTCAGCTCTTGGGAGGCAGAAACAGGTGGATCCCTATGAGTTTAAGGACAGTCTGATTTCCAGAGGGAATTCCATGACAGACAAATTTCCACAGAGAAATACGGCCTCAAAAAGTCAAAAAACAGAAAAAAAGAAAAAAAAAAGAAAAGGAAATTTGGTCATGGTGGATTTTTTTTTTTATGTTTACAAGTTCTTTAGGAATATTGCACATTTGGGTTTTCATCTTCACGTTCTTTTCCCAACTCTTCCCACATCTGACATCTTTGTTTGTGATTTGTTTCCCTATCAATACATATCTGAGTGAACCAAATATTCTTGGATGTGTCCATCCAAAGGATTATGGTCAACTTATTAGGGGATTCAGCCATAGAGAACGCTAACTTTGTCTTTTCTGCCAGCTAGCAATTGTCAATGAGTCTATTTAGAGGTAAGATTTCATGACAAACTCCCCTTTTCCATATGTGATAGCATCTTTAACATTTTAATACTTAACCAAAAATTATCAAGTTTCTAGATTCACACCAACTTGATGTATCCATGTTCTATAACCCTTGCATTTTGGATTTTCAGCAAAAGGGCCATACTGTCAAATTCTAGAGCAACAGTTTTCAACCATAGGTCCACACCCCTCCAGGTTTTCATATCAGATATTTACATTATGATCTATAACAGTAGAAAAATTAGTGGTTAATCGTTATGCCTCTGTGATAAAGATTTCTCAAAAAATTTGTTTTCTGTGTGAATGAGTTCAAGCATAGTCCTTACTATCTCTTCTATCAGATTCAGTGATCTGTGGTCATGATTTACAATTTTTTTCTTCTTTTCATTATGTTCCATAACATTGGAAAAGCTGTGTTTTATCTTTCATTAGGTTCAAATTTTATGTTAATTTCCTTGATTTCTTCATTGAACCATTTTTTAATCAGTAGTGTGCTGTTATTCTTCAGGAGTTTCTGTATTTTTGAAGTTTTTATTGCTGTTGATACCCAATTTCAAACTTTTATACTCATATGTAACGTAATGTTATTTCAATTTATCTACATTTTCCAAATACGTGTTTTGCATTGTTTTTAAAATAAGAATTTATTAGTTAATTGTATTTTATTTCTTTTTTCTCAAGATAATTTATATGAATTTCCTAGCTATAGCATGAAATATATTTATCATCAATATGACACAAAAATTTTTTGTTTTATCTTTTTTTTATTTTGGAATTCATGAACTTAAAAATACATGCTAGATAATTATAATAAAATTGTTCACAGTCTGATTAATTGTTGTATGTATAGCAAATAAAAATGGAGAACTGGATTTTTTGTTTGTTAAAAATTAGAAGTAAATAGACTTCCCACAGGGCAGGGTACCCTGCCCTCTCTTAAGGATGGAGGGGGAGAGTGGAGGGTTAGTGGGGAAGTGAGAGGGGAATGGGAGAAGGGGAAGAAGGGTCAATTTTTGAATGGAAAAATAAAAAATTAAAAAAAAATAGAACTAAATGTAATCACTTGTGGCTTGCAATCCTGCATACAAAAAACTTAGAGGTCTTCCATCTAAAATGTTTAACCAAATGAAAACTCAACAAGTTTTTGTACATGTGTCAGAAATTGCAATTACAGGAGAAAATGGTGGCAGAGAAATTGAAGACTGACAATTACAGAGCACCACAGCTTTCCAGAACAGAAATGAGCAAGAAGAACCGCTATAGACTCAGCACAACCTTGGGCAAATCTGAACTTGGACCTAGATATTGCTGAAGGTGCAGTGAGGAGCAGTCTGGAAGTGGAAAATCAAGAGAAATCTTTTCTTAATGAGGGTCTCATACCTTAGTGGCACTAACCTCCAGGAGCCACATATTCCTCACAGGAAATGTCAGAGTAAGGCCCTTATTACATTTGCAGGAAAGGTAGAAAAGATCCACATTTTTAAAGCTACACTATCTTATTATCATTAGCAACCCTTCTCTCATGAATACTATCCTACCATTGTATAATATTCATGGTGTTTATCTATATAACTTCCTTGTAATGGTATACTGATTTAAATTTCTAATTAGATATTCTCTTTTCTCACAACTTTGTAAGAACCTATTTTTTTGATAGTTCAGTGTTACTTTACTAGTTGTGAGTGACCCTGGGCCCTTATTGCTGATAAACATTGAATATGAATGTTTGTTTTTACAGTTAGGTTAAACCACACAAGGAAGGGAAAATCTTAAAAATTCTTTTCAGTGGATGTGTCTGGAGCATCACATAATTTATCTTGTCGTGCTTTATATTTGTTTCTAAATTGTAGCAAAGTTTCTTTCTGTACAATAATGATCACAGGACTAGGCAGAGTAGAACAAATCAGCAGATTTAGAGGAATTTAGAAAATAAAAAACTCCACTTTAAATCATCAATCTGTTATAAAATAGCTTTGCGGAAGACACTACCTGTGTATGTCTTGTCACTCAAATTCATTAAATTCAATTTCCTTTGTGTGCAGTTTAAGAGAGCTTTCAAATTCCCTGTAAGAATGGCCAAGACCAAAAACACTGATGACAACTTATGCTGGAGAGGTTGTGGGGTAAAGGAACACTCCAGCATTGCTTGTGAGAATGCAAGCTGGTACAGCCCCTTTGTAGGTCAGTGTGTCAATTTCTCAGAAAATTAGGAAAGGAAACAACCTTCCTCAAGACCCAGCAATACCACTTTTGGGTATATATCCAAGGATGCTCAATCGTGCCACAGGGACATGTGCTCAAGTATGTTCATAGCAGCACTGTTTGTCATAGCCAGAACATGGAAACAAAATAAATGCCCCTCCACCAAAGAATGGATAAGGAAAATGTACCACCCAAAAATGTGGTACATTTACACAAGGGAGTACTATAAAGAAGAAAAAAATAATAACACCTTGAATGCGGGCAAATGGATGGAGCTAGAAAACATCATTTTGAGCGAGGTAAACCAGACACAGGAAGAGAATTATCACATGTACTCACTCATAAGTGGTTTTTACACATAAAGCAAAGAAAACTAGACCACAAACCACAATCACAGAGAACCTAGACAACGAGGACCCTAAGAGAGACATACATAGATCTAATTAATCTACATGGGAAGTAGAAAAAACAGATCTCCTGAGTAAATTGGGAGCATGGGGACTTTGGGATAAGGCTGAAGGGGAGGGACAAGGCAGGGAGGGGAACAGAGAAAAATGTGGAGCTCAATAAAAACCAATTTAAAAAAATTCCCTCAAGTTTTAGCATCCTGGAATACGGCTAAAAATATCAACACTCCTTTAAATATAGTAAATGTCTTTGAATATAAAACATGTAATTATTAAAACTAAATTTCATTCTAAACAGAGGGATAAATAAGCCTAAAAGTAGGTATCTATATGCATACATAAAATACAATCATTTATACTTTAGCATTACATAAAATTATATTGCAATATTTTATCTTTAATAATATATTAGTTTTGTTAAATTTCAGTTTAACCCCACAACTGTGTTTTAACCCATGTAAATTCCAAGAAATACATTGATATAAACATAGTATGAATAATTTAGAACACAATACTACAAAACAGGAATATATTTTCTGCAATTTATTTGTCTTTTCTTCCATGCATTTATTTAGAGTTGTTTTTATAAAGTCAATTATAAGCAGTTAGAGATGTCATAGGTACATTCATAGATTAAGCAAATATTTTAAATGTGCATAAATCCCTTCCACCCAGGTCCTTATGAATTATGAAAATTGTTCTTCCATTTATCTTTGATTTAAAATTTCTGACTTATTTTTGTTTTGTTTTATTTTTTTGATTATTTGTTTGTCACATATTTACTTGTTTTCTAAAGAAAGCAAGACAGCATGGGTATGGATTGGGTGGGTGGGAAGTGGGGAATATCTAAGAGACATTGGGGGATATGATTAGAATATAGTGCATGGAAGAAATTTAATAAAAGTTTGAATCTTTGGAAAGGGAAATAATGATTTCACCTATGTGTTTTAATTTGACTAAACAGTGAAACTAAAGCTTCGTATAAGCATTCCTGTGCATTGATAGAGTCATTACTATAGTAGGATGGCCAATGACAATGCTTTGGATTGATAATTTTGCTTGAAAGGGCCAGAGAGATAATTCAGTGGTTGAAAGAGCACTTGCATTCTATACCTGAAGATTGAAGTTCACACTCTCAGAACCCAAATGAAATCTGGCAGGCATGGTAACCTACCTGTGGTTCTAGTGCTCCTGAGGTGGAGACAAGACAAATGATCTCACAAGCAAGCTTGACACACAAAGCAGCCAAATCTGTGGGCTCAGTCTTCATTGAGAGAGCTTGCCTCTGTAATTAAAATTTAGAGTGATTAAGAAAGATATCAGTTGCCAAACTCTGTCCTCCACATTTATGCTAGACATGCTGGTACATGTAGTTGAACATGCTTATGTACATGTGTGCAGATCAAATACATATCAATAGCTACAATTTTTTTAAAAAAAGTGTGTGGTGCTCAAGTAAGTAGCTCTCCTGAAAAGTTCTTTCATGTTACTATTATTAATAAACAACTTAAGCAATTACAATACAATTTGTATTATTTTAAAGGAATAATATTTGAATATAAGAAAAACTAATGACTTCAACAATTTCAATATTTCTTCACAAATATTTTATATATATATATATATATATATATATATATATATATATATATATATATATATATATATATACTCATCCTAATGGGATACAATGTGTTGAGAAAAGTTTCTTGCCTGGCCCCTCAGCTCTTTAGTCATCCCAAAGAACCACACAGAAATGTACATTAATTATAAACTGGTTGGCCTATTAGCTCAGGCTTCTTATTAATTAACTCTTACATCTTACATTAACCCATAATTCTTGTCTGTGTTAGCCACGTGGCTTGGTACCTTTTATCAGTGAGGCATTCTCATCTTTCTTCCTCTGTGTCTGGGTGGCAACTATAGACTGAGCCTTTCCTCTTCCCAGAATTCTCCTATTCTGGCCGCCCTGCCTATACTTCCTGCCTGGCTATTGGCCAATCAGCTTTTATTAAACCTACAAATGACAAACCTTTCCAGGGTACAAGACCATTATTCCATAGTAAGGACAGTTTTTAAAGTACATCCAGCTTATATTTTCCTTGCCTTAGAAAAACTTATGCTAATTCTTCCCAGGTGATACATCCTTCTGCAAACAGACTCAGTACCTATGATCTCACTATAACTCACACACACACATGCATGCACACACACACACACCTCCATACACATACACACATATTATGTATATGAATATTATTTCTCCATGTGAAATAGCTTTTTCATTTTGCCCTAAGCTACCAAGTGAGTAGACCTTGACCTCAACCTGAACTTCATGTGTACAGGCATGGTGATTAATACTTCTCTTCTTGATTCATGTGTAGATCACTTACACTCAAAGTGTCACCTTATTTGGATGCCGGGATGGTGGTAGAGAAAAATCAGAAGTTATGAGGAAGATCAGCTAACAAATTCATATTTAATGTTAGTTCACAGTTTTCTGCCCCATTGCATTTGGATGAGGTTTAACTGACTAGACCCTTGTTAATGAGATGCACTCATTTCAAGTCTTCAGGGTCATAATCTTCACTATCTCAAGGTGGAAAAATCTGCTTACTGTGTCTGCTATGCAGTGAGTTATACATTAATGAATTCGGTATTTATCCAACAAACTGTGTTGGCTTTGTGTTCTATATAGTGCTTTGTTATTACTAACAGGAATTCAGGTTTTCTATAAAGATGGAAATGATTCACCATAATTGGGAGAGCTTTAAATGTTTGCATATTTGAAGTAACAGTTTTGAGTTTTCTTTAATAATTTTAAATTTTTAATTTTGAAATGAAAATATCAGTAAGTCACTAATCTGTCAAAGACACAAAGCATGATTAAGGACCAGAAAATATTATATCAAACTAAAAATAATAATTTCCTTACCCATCATGTTCATCTATGTCTAATTGAATCTTTGTACAGAGAAAACCTCTCTGAAACAACTTACTGAAGTCCATCTTTCTGTACAGTGTATGCTTTACAGAGTGACCTCCCAGGTGACAAAACCGTTTCCATAAAATGAGTTGCTAGAAATTATGACAAATCAGAGAGTTCAAAGGGTACATAAAGAAAAAAAGTGATCTAATTACTCCTACCTTTATAACTGACAGGGAAAAATTGTAAAGACTTTTTCTATGTTTCTAAATTCATGGACAAAGTTCCAAGCACAATAATCTATGCTCTTCTTTTCTATCTTCCACTTATCTTGCTCTTGTCCACTTGACTTCTAGAAATCATGCTACTCTTGCTATGAAACCTCATGACGTAATGACTGATGCACTTCAACATATACTTATCTAATATATCTTCTACACAACACAAAGAATAACTACCATAGCAACCTATGGTTTTTTAATGATTATAATATATACTGTACTTGAATGAAACAAATTTAGAATTATGGTACAGGTTGATTTAAAACTGAGGACATAAATACATAAGTAAGTGGGACATTGTATATTAGTCATTTGATTCTCCAGTAAACACTAAACTAAACTTTGAAAATAATTAAGTCTTTAGGGGAAAATTTCTTTGTTCAGGATCACCATTCCCACAGGGCATGCCCTTGTTTCAGAGCATGCTTATCTTTCAGAATTCACAATTCACATTTGACTTTGATCTTCTAGAACTGTACTTTCTCTGCTGATAAGTTATATTTTAAAATCATCTAATATTTTATTAACTTTATATCTAAAGGGGTTTTAGAGTATAAGAACCTTCTTCTTTCTAAATAATGGAAATTCCAAGTATTTTAGTTATAGATCACTATTTTGGACCTTGGACAGTTGCTTTTCTTCTCAAAAGAAAAATGGCAATTAATTTTAGTACTGCTATTAATAGAAGGAGATATACCTAGTAGAGACGATATCTGTTCAGATGTTGCTATGAAACATCTTTTCCAGTTTCCTTTTAATACAGCTTTATATTGTTCATTATGAACATTATGACATTATTAGCAACATGGCTTATTCTATTTCTTCCTTTGCTATGTTCGGAATTCCGGGCTCTGTGCGTGTTAGACTAGACTTCTCCCCATAAGCTACATTCCCATTTCAAAGTGAATGCTTTACCACAACAAATCAAAACAAAATTTTATTGCTTTGAATTATGTGGGAAATAATGACGCCCTCAGATAAGGCAACATGGGGAGCACAGAAAATAAAGTTTAAATATAACCAAAACTGTGCAGTGGAATCACAAATAGCTGACATCATGCGTTAACAGCAATGAAAAAGAAAGAATCCCAGCAATTTGTAATAGCTTACTGTGCGTCTGTTTCAGAGACTAATTTATACTCATATACACCTAAGAATATGAGTAAAAGAGATGCCTGCAATGATGGGGAAGAGGACAATTAGCATCTAGGGAAGGCTTGGTTGCTGAGGACCAGTTATATTATTTAACAAGAGCCTTTTCTTTTCAAATCATCTCTGCAAAAAATGAGGAAAGAAAAAGGGAGTTGCACAAAATAAAAGTATCCTTGGCTTCAAACACTTTAGTATTCTTTTGGTATAAATGCCTTAACAATTCAATCAATAAGACAACTATATTATTTATAATAAGTGGATGAATTATGTTTCCAATCACATGATAAAAATCATCTTTATTATTAAGAATGCTCAATTATGAGAAGAATTGCTATGTAAATTAGCAGGGCTGTCAGGTACTGTGGAAGTAATACACAATTTAACTTGACTTGGGAACCATTCAGTTCATTAACTCAAACTATGCAATTGGATGAAAACTACCTAAATGCTGAGAGAAACTTGTAATCACTCATGCATCTGAACATTGCATTTTAGGAGAGAAAATAGCAGTAGAAAAAGTATTAAAATCTGAAAAAAGTCTGCAATATAGTTAGCATCATATGAACATTTATTCTTAAGACTTGAAAAATGAACCGAGGAATAGAGCATGTACGGTTAGGTTTACAGAAAAAACTGTATTATATTCTCAACTTTTGGGACACACTACAAGATAAAAACTAAAAATATACTCATGTTTGAAATACTTTGTCATATATATTCTAATAGAATTCTTAAAGATATAAATATAAATATGGCTTAATATAATATTGTGATGCAGGTATTCTTTTTTGGTATTACTCTTAAAATGGTCTGTGTAACTAATAAAACTAATTAATGATCAATCAGCTATGTTTGTTTTCTGTTTGTGTTTTTATTGTGTTTTATTGTTTGTTTAATTATTTGTTTATAATTTTATCATACAATATATTTTAATAGTAACTTTTCCTTTTCCTCAGGAATACACAGGTCCTTCTCATCTACATACTAACCAAATTTCATGATTTTTTATTTAGTATCAAAAGAAACAAGAAAAACAGTAATAACAACAATAAAAACCCACAATGAAAATCAAAACAAAGAAGCTGAAAATAAAATTAAGAAGACAAAAAAATACTCCCCAAGTCAAAAGCAAAGCATTGTACACAATAAAATTTGCTGTCCAATTTGTCTTGACCTTGATATTCTTGGGCTTGATATCTGCCATTGAATGTGATTGATTTACTAGTGACATTCTATTAGGGGAAATAAATGTTTCATTTCTCAGCAGCTATCATAGAGAAGAGCATGAACCAATTCATGCCAGAGAAGCATCTTCCTTTCGGAGATGATATTGTAGATGATGATGAAAGAGGAATGAGAGACAATGAAGGACTCAGCCATAATTGGGCAATAACACCAATATAATAGTTCAGAGTAGTTAAAAAAATAAAGTAAAACCAGATGGAATGGCTAAGATAAAAAAGACCAATAATAGTTTTTTCTGGAGAGGATGTGGAGTAAGGAGAGCACTCTTCTATTGCTGGTGGGAATTCAAATTTTTACAACCACTCTGAAAATCTGTATGGCAATTTGTTAGAAATTGTGGAATCAATCTATCTCAGAACCCAGCAATTCCACTCTTAGACATATACCCAAAAGATGCTCAATCATACTACAAGACATTTGTTCAACATTATTTGTAACAGTCTGAACCTAAAAACAACCTAGATGATCCTCAACCAAAGAATTACGAAAGTGACACATTTATGCATTAGAGTATTTCTTAGTGGGAAAAAATGACATCTTGAAATATATAGATATTATTTTCCATTCAAAAATTTCACTTCCTCCCCTCCTCTCATTCTCCTTCCACTCCCTGCCACACCCTCCTCCCTCCCCCTCCAGTCTTAAGAGAGGGCAACGTACCCTGCCCTGTGGGAAGTCCAAGGCCCTCCTCACTCTATCCAGGCCTAGGAAGGTGTGCATCCAAACAGACTAGGGTCCCCAAAAGCCAATACATGCAGTAGAAACAAGTTCCACTGCCATTATCAGTGGCTTCTAAGTCAGCCCCCATTGTCAGCCACATTCAGAGAGTCCGGTCTGATTGCATGCTCCTTCAGTCCCAGTCAGCTGGATTTGGTGAGCTCCCATTAGATCAGGCACACTGTCTCAGCTGGTGGACCAACCCCTCGAGGTCCTGACTTACTTGCTCATCTTCTCTCTCCTTCTGCTCTTCAACTGGAACTTGGGAGCTCAGTCCAGTGCTCTGATGTAGGCCTCTGTCTCTATCTCCATCCATTGCCGAACGAAGATTCTATGGTGATCTTTGAGATATTCATCTTGAATTTTGCATACAAATTGATGGAAATAGAAAACACTATCCTGGGTGAGATAACCCAGACCCAAAAAGATGAACATTGTATGTACTCACTCATTAGTGGACTCTAGCCATAAACAAAGAACATTGAGCCTATAGTTCACAAGCCTAGAGAAGCCAAATTATAAGGTGAACCCAAAGGAAAACATATATAGATCCTCCTGGAAATTGGAAGCAAACAAGATCGCCGGGCAAAAGTTGGAAGCATAGGAGTGGGGATAGGGGTGGAGGTTGGGCTGGGAGTAGGGGTGACTGAAGAAGAGAAGGGGAGGGAAAATGGAGAAGGGAGAAGGGAAGGACTAGGGAAAGCTTGGGGGAGTGGGAGGGTGGAGATGGGGGAAGGGTGGATATAGGAGCAGAGAAGAAGATGCCTTAGTTAAGGGAGCATTTTTAGGGTTGGCAAGAGTCTTGGCTCTAGAGCGGATCCCAGGTGTCCATGGGGATGTCCCCAGCTAGGTCCTTGGGCAGCAGAGGAGAGGGTGCCTGAACTGGCCTTGTCCCATCTTGAAATTTTCAAGCAAAGGACGGAGCTAGAAAATAACCATCCAGAGTGAGGTAACCCAAACCCAGAAAGATAAACATGCTATTTATTCACTCAAACATGGATACTAGCTGTAAAACACAGAATATTGAGCCTATAGTTCATGATCCTAAGGAGCTAAGAAACAAGGTGAATCCTAAGAAAAATAAAGCTCAACCTGGAAACAGGAAATTGAAAAAGATCTCTTGAGAAAACTGGGAGCATGGGGGTTAGGGAAGAATGGAGGGAAGAATGGGAAGAGGAGGGAAGAAAGGGAGGGGTGAGGAGAACTCGAGGGAATGGGATAGTTGAGATGGAGGAAGGACAGATATGAGAGCAAGGAAAGAGATATTTTGGTTGAGGGAGCTATGTGGGGACTAACAAGAAATCTGGCACTAGAGAAATTTCCAGGAATCCACAAGGATGACCCCAGCTAAGATCTTAAGCAATAGAGGAGAGGGTGCCTGAACTGGCTTTGTCCTGTAATCAGACTAATGAATATCTTAAATATCACAATAGAACCTTCATCCAGCAACTGATGGAAAAATAATGAAGCGCTGGGCTGAGCTCCCAAAGTCTAATTGAAGAGTGGGAGGAATAACAATATGAACAAACAGGTAAAGACCATGATGGGGACATCCCCTGAAACAGTTTAGCTGAGCTAATGGGAGCTCACCCACTACAGCCAGACTGGGAAGGAACCGGCATAGGTTCAAACTAGTCCCTCTGAATGACAGTTGTATGGCTGGGGCAGACTGCAGGTCACTGCAGGTTGGTATGAGAAGTCCTTCTGCATATGTGTTGCTTTTATTGGTTAGTGAATAAAGAAGCTGTTTCGGTTAGTGGATGAGCAGAATAGAGATAGGCAGGGAAAACTAAACTGAATGCTGGGAGAAGGAAGGCAGAATCAGAGACAAGTCATCTAGTACTGTCATAGACAGATGCTGGAACTTTACCCGGAAAGCCACAGCCTCGTGGCAATACACAGATTAATGGAGATGGGTTAATTTAAGATATGAGTTAGCCAGAAATACACTTAAGTGACTGACCAAGCAGTGATTTGAGTAAAATAGTTTCTGTGTGATTATTTTGGGAGTCTGAGCTGCTAGGAAACAAACAAGTAGCCTCCAGTAAACAAGCAGACAGTGGCACCAGGATTTTTCCCTCCATGTTGTACTGACTTTGCAGGAACCTATTGTCTTTGGAGGGATATGTTGCTCTGCCTAGATGTGGTAGGAAAGGCTTCAGACCTTTCCCAAATCAATGTGCCTTACCCTCTCCAAGGAACGGGGATGGTGAGAGGGGGGGTAGGTGGAAAGAATAGGAGACCCCAAGGTGCAGGTGAAGAGCAGAAGGTGGGAGAAGATGAGTTAGGAAGTTAGGACCGTGAGGGGCTGGTCCACCTACTGAGACAGTGTGCCTGAACTAATGGGAGCACACCAATCCACCTGGCCTGGGACTGAATGAGCATATGATCAAACCAGACTCTCTGAATGTGGCGGCGAAAGTTGGCAGATGGAGAA
>PVIU01021004.1:0-32602 GCA_004026605.1 Ondatra zibethicus | reverse complement strand
ATGTGCAGTGAAGGAAGCCCAGCCTCAAAAACCAGATGAAACAAGCTGGTTAGATGGGTTCCCAGAGATGGGACATTCCCAGTCATAATCCACGAACCCTCAAGGAGCCCACTGGCCCCCATTCTCAATGTCTAATAGCAAAGAGTACAATCATTCTATTCATAGCAGAATGGGACTTGGCCATTCTGAGTCCTGGCTGACTTGGCTTAATGAACTGACACATGTGCAGTGCCCAACGACTAACACAGCATCTAGCAGTCCTACCAGAGGTACAGACACCACCTGCTTGCTGTATTCTTGCCACACCATCTCCACATCCACTGCCACTTGACCAAGGTATCACACTCCCCCAGCAGGGGACATTGTGCCCTCATCCTGTGGTCTAAGGAGAAGCTCAGTCTCCATGGAGTGGGAGGATGGAAGTCCTGAGAAGTAAGAGTTGGATACTCTGTCCACACCCTTTAGGCACGTTTAAGCCAATCATATCTCGCCCAGGGAACTCTACAAAAGGCCTGGCCCCTCTAGGTTCCTCTAGAACCCAGGGGGTTTGTTCCTCTCTGCACCTTGGTAGAGAGATCTTACACTTTGCTAACCATGCCATACCCAGCAGCCTGAATAATCCACATGGGCTTCTCAGTTCCTCAAACACAGGGACCTCCTTGTCCTACAGAGACTTCAGTTGTATCCCTCAGACACCTGACAAACTCTGAAGGAAGGTCTCTTTCCCAGTTAGGGAGACCACACCACAGTGACAGAGGGGAGGAGGATTCTCAGACACCACATGCTGAGATGAGGCCCAGCAGCTGGAAGGATCTGTCTCAGGAAAAGATGGAAACTTCCTCCCTGCTGACGTAAGAAATCCAAGCGGGTCCTAAGAACATAAGCTATTTTAAGTGCACATCAGCCAAAAGAATTGGAGAGGGGCCCAATTCAACATGTTCACCAGTTAGGAAAATGGATATTCAGAGACATTTCAGCTAGTCCCAAGCTACCCTGCTTGGTAGCCAGAGTGGCAGAAGCCATGGCATCCTTATTTTCAGATGACACTACTGGAGACATAAAAGACTCTAAAGATTCTTCCAGGAAACTCCCCCAGCTGATGAACGTGTTTGGTAAAGTGAAGACATAAAAACAACACGCAAAAAGTAATAGCCTAGGGTTTGAGGGAGAACTCAGCAGTTAGGAATGCTGGCTGCTCTTGCGGAGGACCCAACTTTGCTTCCCAGTACCTACATGACAGTTCACAGCCTTCTGCAACTCCAGTTCAAAGAACTGGAACCCTTTTCTGAATCCTATGGGCACTCCGCATGCACACAGTGCATTACATATAAATAAGCAGGTACTCATAAAATAAAAATAAATCTTTCTACATGTCCCTAGCCTTCCTACAGCAAAGACAAAGAGGAAGTATAGGACACAGACCAGCGTACCTTATGTGACTGTGTGAAATGAACTAGGTACACATAAAGGAAGTCTACAGGATTCTATCAGCATCTAGGCTGTGGATACACCAGAATGGGGAGACTGGAAAGTAATTTTCACTACGTGAAATAAATTAAAATGTGCTTAAATTTTAATTTATTTAAATTTAAGTAATTATTAAAAATTACTTAATGAAAACATCCCACTCAAGACTGGAGAAACATGTGCTATAGGAAAAGATAATGGGGTGCAGCCTGCCAGGGGGTCAGGACCCGCCTGAGGGTCCTGAAGGCTCTAAGAAGAACTGGACCTTATCCAAGTCTTAAGAAGCTAAGTATGGACTAGGGAAGAGGGCAGCGAGAGGGAGGGTGCAGGTTCTGTAGTCCTTGGCGGAGGAATGGTGAGCACACATCGCGTTACACAGACTGAAGGAGCAAATGAGAACTAAGAATTATATAGGGTTCCATGTAAGATGTGAGTCCCTGACACCAACTAGGTCTTCCGAGCTCCAATCCAGGGAACTCTGGCTTGGAAAGTTTTACCTCTTCCTGGGCAAGAGGACTGAAGGCCATAGCGCCAAGCTTCTTCCTGAAGAAGAAGTGTTTCCATGGCACGATGTGAGCTAGCACGTGCACACCTGCCGCACACATGTGCACACATAAGCAAATACACACGCACACAGGCACAGCGAAGAGCCCCAGCATTCTCTCTCTTTTCTGTGGAAGAGGCATTAATTGGCCAGTATGGACTCTAAATATACCTTTTCTCCTGGAGTCCCCCTTTCACCTCGTTCTCCTTGGAGACCCTGGAGGGAAAAAAAAACACAAAGACACAGCTCACAATGTGGCCTCCCAGGGCTCACCCTCTGGAGGCCCCCGGAAAAACTTCAGCTCGCACTCATATCCATGATATGGTGGTAGCGAAGGTCCTGTGTCACTGTGTCACCCAACTACAACCACCAGGAAACCTGAATTCCTGCCTCAACCTGGACCTTGAACTCACACACTTCCAGACATGCCCCTGGGGTTGCTCCCCTGGCCTGTTCTCAAAGCTATGGAACCCAGCTCACCTGACAAAGGGAAGACCGTTGCATCAGCCCACAGCCATCTGGAGCCTACAGTTCTGCCATGATCAAGGAGCTCCAACATGGACCTAGAAGCTCTAGCCCCCCTTTATCAGCCTCTGCTCTACCTACCCCAGGGATAAAGCAGAGACCTGTGCCCCCCTACCTTCCACTAGAGCAGCACCCAGACCCTGTGCTATGAAGCCCCACCCTGCTGCGGTTCCTCCCTCTCCTCTTCTTTCGTGGAGGAGATACTCATAGTATGCAGAAAAGGTGTGAATTCTAGCAGCTATTCCAGGACAACACAACATCTTTGACCTACAGAAGAGCATAAGGACCGAAGCCTTGAGATGCTCATTTAAGGAAAAGGGATCTGCAGAACTGATCACCCAGTTCTAAAGGGTGAGAGGGCACAATAGCATCCTAGTTGCATCAAACCACTGTGGCCATGCATGCTGACACCAGAGGGTCTTGAATATCCACAAGGCAATGAAGCTGTTTTGATAAAATTTTTACACTTTCTTTAATTTGCAGATAATCTCAAACTCCTTTCACTGAGACTCAACAATAATGGTTTAATGACCAAGAAGCCATGTGTGCCTATTATATGCCATACCTAAACATGATTCACCTCTTTAAACAAAGGACACACCTGTCCAGCATCTAGCCCTAATGTGGGGACTGGGGATTCTCCAGACTCTACCTTCCTTCTGGAGCTGATGACTGTGCACTGTGCATGTAGGTGGAAATGGCTTACACCAAGTGTCATACTCCCAGGCTCTGCCCTGCTTCATTAGGAAAGGGACCCTGGGAATGTGCATTTAAACTTGTTCCCCTGGTGACTCATTAGTCCCACAGCATTTAAGAATTTCTACCTTAGTCTAAGAGAAACTACGTTGTCCTTAACATCCAACCAGCAAGTGATAATTGTATAGACTGAGGTGAAAGGCGGGCTGGAGAGCCAGCTGCTGACGGCTGCGGAGAGGGACAGCGCCACCTCCCAGACCCACCATTTACTTACTGGAGCTCCAACGTGCCCAGAAGGTCCTGGCAGTCCAGGGGGTCCCTGAGGGCCCTGCAGAAGAGTCCACAAAACAAGGATGGGATGGAAAAAGGGCAAGCGCTCCTCAGCCAACGTTCTTTTTAGAAGGACACACTGCTTCTTATGTCACAGGTGCCACCCACACCGCCTGTACAGCGGTGCCCAGTAGACACTCCCTGCCCTCCAGCCTGGTCAGAACACCCACGGCTCTTCCTCCCACCTGATGACTGGCGAAGCCACAATCACAGGAAAGCATGCTGAACTTCAAGGAAAGGCTAATGGCATGCCCTCGGAGCCATCGTGAGCCTACATGTAACAGTCCCACTTCCGCTTGCCCCAAGTCCCTCAGCCTTCTTTTTCATGGTCTGACGCAGACCGGTTGGTGGCTTCTGAATCTGTGCAACTGATTGGCTGAAGTTTTCAGGGAGCCACATGATCTGTGCAGCCTGGGCAAGTCCTGTGAAAGGATCTACCAGAATTCTGAGCGGAGCCTGTTTAAGCAGAAACTTCCGCTGTCTGCGGACAACACATTTGTACATATCTATGAGAAATCTACTAGAATAAAAAAACTTGAGCATTTCTTTTGTCAAAGCCATCCCAACTTTTATAACTACCCTACCACAACAAAAATGTAGTACATATATATATACATCCTACTCGCACACTCTGCCCCCACACATACACCACACCCCCAGACACATACACCATACACAACACCACATGTGCACACACACGTACCTACATGCTTTAGTGTCTCACTGATTTTAGTTGAAAACAAAGAAAAATAAAAAAGGATGCCCAGAGCCATACGTATGTAAATGCTATGTACATTACAATGGCATCCAAATCACTGGCTGCCAGGCACCAATGGAAGAGGCTGAGCAAGCTCTACCTGGATTGGTGTGGAAAGTCTCTATTGCTATAGAGAATAATACATTTTTCAACTGTATGACCAGTTTCTGCAAGAATGCATGAGGAATTATACATGTGTAGACATATATCCATATATATGAAGTTATATAAGAAAGAGGTAGAAACCAATCCAAGCATCTCATCAATATCTCAAGCAGCTGGTTTGCCCCCGAGAACTGTCTGTCCCCTGAGAACATAAGCAGCTCCCAGCAATGCTTACCCGCATGCCCACCTCTCCAGGCAGTCCCGGCTCTCCCAGCTCTCCTGGTTCCCCCTGCGCAAAACCATCACGTGGTCATAGTCAGCACGATGCAGGCCCCAGGTACCCCAAAGTGGCTGCCAGACACCTGGGGTGTCCATTCCCCACAGCCCAGAACTCTCACAGGTGAGACAACCACCAGTGACGAAGACCTCAAGTGGTAAAAAACAGAGCTTACTCTCACGCCTTTACTGCCATCTCTGCCGGGTGGCCCAGGTGGGCCCAGGGACCCCTGAAAGGAGAGGAAGAGAACACCCATTGGCATAGGATAAAGACAGCAGTGGGGCAGTGGAGAAAGCATCAGACAGGAGGAGGGGCTGGCTGGAAAACTATGAGCATTCCTGTAGCCTCAAATATGCTCTGTTGACCACGGTTCTCCATGCCATCTTTGCCTATATGAAGAGACAGCAGTGACACAGAGCCCAATGGGAGGTGGGCAACAGCTCCTGCGAACCTGGAGAATAAACCTCAGTCATATACAGAGTGCACAAAGGAGTTTGCTGGGAAACAGTGGCTATGGCCAGGCCACTGTGGCCTCCTTTTCTTTTACCATGGAGTCAGAAAAGTTTGAGGGTCAATCACATGCATAGAACAAAAAGAGGAAGCTAGCATGGTATTTGGTCATCAACTCGTATCTACCCGGGGTTTGGGGAAAGGAGAGACATTCCACTGATCTCCAGATCTGTTTGTCCATCCTTACCTGAGTATAATGAGGCACATGTCTAACTGGGGAAGCTTCCCAAAAGGAAGAATTGCTGAGTGAACAAGGGTTTCTGTGGTCAGTCATTTTCTAGGGCACGGGGGTCTTTATGGGGGTCTTTTTGGATCAGACTGTCACAACCATCTTCCCTGGGGATACCACAATGGCAAGGTGTCCATGGATTCCATTTATCCATCAGCAAACTGGAAATAAATCACCTTGTTTTGTTCTCCAGGGATAGGAAGGGCTAATCATTTCAGGTAGAGGTGAGTCCTGAAGAGACTGGGCATTGACTGGACGCAAATAATTACTGTCATAACTAGGTCTGTCAGGGGAGAGTCAACAGGGATAGTAGAGTAATAACAATTCTGATTTATTAAAGAAACAATGAAGGTGCTGCCCCCCTGGGATCATCATTATTGCATGTTTACCATGACCCTAGCACTAAGTGGTCTGAGGTCATCTCTGAGTAGAACTCATCCCCACAATCAACATTTATCTGCACTTCACTTAGCACAGGAAGGTGAGGCACTTCGCCCAAAGCCACAGTTTTTACGGTAGAAAGCTTGACTTGGAGCCCCAGAAATGCCTCTTCACTCTGCTACCACATCTGGACACATCCGTCCAGTGATGTTTCACAATCCTACATATAGACCAAATGCCATCACCACAGAGCATAGAGTGGTCTCTCAGGCCCACCCGGAAGCCCACATGGCAAGATGAGACAGGTTGGGGGAGTTAATGGCTGAGTAAGCCATCACTGTTCCCCTCTCTAGGGACCATGCTCTCCCGCTTCAGCCTCAGCAAATCCCATTGTGCTAGAAATAGTGCAGTCACTTGACATCATGGGAGCTAAAACATCAGCAAAGGTCCGTGAGGCTCAAATGGAGGTCACATATAGGGAAAGATAAAACCCATATGCTCTACCTCTCTCCAAGGCCCATGTCTCAGATCCCTTCCTTCACTGCTCATCCATCAGAAGTACCCCAGCCTCCTTAACTTTATATCCCTCTATCCTAAAAAGTTAAGTCCAAAAGTCTCCAAAAGAGAAACATCACAAAAGGGTAAGTACCTCCTCTGAGGAATCCCCCGCCCCCGGCAGAGTGCTTCCCATAGAATGAGGTCTATCTAGGCACCGAGTGCAGACTTCTCCCAACACACTGGTTACCCACTTGAAATAGCGTGTTCTTTGAAAGGCCTGTCTGTCTTCCGGCTCCTATAGGTTTGGATATCCTGAAGCTGAAGGCAGGCAAGTGGTATCAGATCGACTCCTGTCTTGGGAATGAAGTGAGGGCACAGTAGGACAATTGGCCCATGGGGAGTCTAATAAAGGGAGTCATGGGTGTGAGCTGTGACACAGCCCAGGAGAACTCCGGAGAGTTCCTGAACCTTTGCCTTTCCTCACAGTTGTCTTCTTTTGTAGCTTGCTGGTTCTATCACAGGGACACCCAGGGGAGGCCCTTGAGTCTAGCCCAGACATTATCTGGGATCTCTGAGACGGGAAACAAGAGGACATGGCACCAGTTACTGACAAGGCACCAGGGCTCTGCAGATGTTCTCTGGACATCAAGCCTTTGGCTTTTAAGGGAAGGTTGCGATGGACCCTTGTTCCAAAATGAATCTTGGCCATGTGGTCCACCCGAGCACATGAACAGCCCCGTGTAGAGGAAAGAGAATGGTCTCAAGAGCTGGCACACTGAAGCTTTAAGGTCTCCCACATCTCTCAGTCTTGATGACCTAAGGCAGTCTAGGGACAGGCTTAGAGTATGTATGTATGTATGTACATAGATACAGTATGTTCATAGTACAGTGTGTACAAAGATACAGTATGTATCTTTGGGACTCTACACCTCACATGAGAAGCTGGCCTGTCCATGACCATGGACAACTTAGCAGCTCAGTTTTAGATAACTATCTAACAGCACTGATCCCATAATAATTTAATACAAGCATGGGCTACCCCTTTTTGTATAATAAATATTGGGGGATTATTTTCTAAGTCAGAACATATAACAACTCTCCCCACTCTCTTCTCCTCTCTCACTCAAATATAAATGTGTAATAAGTTTTTGTTTTTTCAAATTAAAATATATCATTTTTAATTTTGCCTTTCCTCTAGCCAACCTGTCCCATGTATGCCACTTCACTCTCCTTGCTCTCTAATTTATGGCTTCTGTTTCTTTGTTACATAAATGAGTGTATATGTATTTGTGTGTGTGTGTGTTCCTAACACCTGCTCAATCTGTCCAATGCTACACACACACATATATATGTGTATATATATATACACTAACAATATGCCCTTCCCCACATTTAACAAGCTGACACTCTAAGAATGGGAAGGCAAGAGGACTGAGAGAGTTAGACTGGGTGATACAATGATACAAGACCCTGATGCAAAAATTAAAAAAATTATACCCTCCACAACCACAAAGCTAGTCATTAAAGAGTAGATAGCCACCCTGAAATTGGTAAGGTCAGCATGGGAAGAAGATGTCCAAAGGGAATTTGCTGAATGTCCACAATGAAGAGTCAAAAGATAAGCCAGAGAAGGCATGTAGAAAAAGAAAGGAAGAGAGAAATCTGAAATTCCATGTACCCTTCGTGGTTGTTAACTTAGCAGAGTAACACATTTCCTCCCAAAGTCTCAATGTCTGTGTCCTGAAACCTAATCCCCACGCAGTATTATCCAGAGTCAGGACCCTTAGGAAATGGGATTAGTAGCCTCACAAAAGAAGCTCAGGGGAGTTTATTGATCTCTTCCGCCATGTCAGGACAGAGCCATAAGCTGCCATTTATAAAGCACACATCCTTTGGTTGACACGGACAGCAGACATTGCCATCTCAGACTTCCTAGTCTTTAAACAGTGACCAATTCATTTCTGCTATGTAAAAATTATCTACTTAAGGTTGAAAGATGCTGTGATAAGGAGAATCACTTTTTTTTGAAGTGCAGCCATTGGTAGGTTTCCCATGCCCCAGTGGATGACGCCACATCTACATATGCACTGGTAGCACTATTTATATGGATAGCACTAACTGGACTCCGTGGGTTAAAATGAAATGAATGAATGGCTGGCTGGCTGGCTGGATGGCTGGCTGGCTGGATGGATGGATGGCTGGATGGATGGATGGATGGATGGATGAACGAACATGGAAAGGAGATATGATAGGTTTCTAGGGGGAGTGGATATGATCTACATACACCATATACATGTATAAAACTTTCAAAGAGTAAGTTAAAATTTACCCATCCCTGGTCTTTGGTTGTAGCATCAGTATTGAGCTAAAATATATTTCCTCCTGTGTCTTGACTTCATTGACTGCAGACGGCAAGAAACAGGGAGGAATCCTGCTTCTAGCCCAAGGGTGGCCAGGAAATGCTTTCAAGACAGGAAACTTCAAATCAAGCATGGTGCTGCTGTCATTTTGAGTGGCTTTCTAAGCCTGCACATTTCTGTTATGAAAGGGAAATCATTACTTAGTCTGTCAGAAAAATTTCAAATAGATACATTGCATAATCCACTATAAGAAGACAACCAAGGCTGCTGGGAGGGGTATATTCCATGCCTGGAATTCTGACTCAAAATTGTAGCTTTGATTCCAAGTTCAGACTTTGACTCCTCTGCCCCATGTGACTGTCTCCAGGATTCCATTGGGAGTGCCACAAAAGACAACATCTAGCAGGACATTACTCACATGCCAACGCCCCCTTGCCAGTATCCAGAGCCTTGGGGAATTTTCCGCACTTTATTAGCCAGATGTAATTACTGGACTGCAGATGTCTCTTACTCACCTGAAGAGATGATGCCATGGCTCACTTCTAAGTGTCCTCAGTTGGAGAAACTCTACCAATGTGATTCTTCATCTATTTGGTAGCAGGCATGACAAGCCAACCCTCTGAAGAAAGTATTAGGAATGTTCTAGACAGTGACCCTCAGAGTGAGAGGATCCTGGGCCAGCACTAGCAGCACTGCCTGGAACCTTTTTAGGCAGCCATGTTCCCTCATCCACGGCAGTCTTAATGAATGAGACACTCCAGGATCTAGCTAGTTGATTTAATAGATCTTCCAGGTTGTTCATTTGCTGGCTCAAATGTGAGAACCACTTCTCAGCACAGACAAATTCAGACTATGGAGTCAGGCAACATGATATCAAATCCAACCACGACCAAATACGTTGATAAAGCCACCAGATCCCAGATCTACTGTAAGATGAGGACAAGAATGTCTAGCTCAAAAGTTAAATGAAACAGCAACTCTTGATGCTGCTATATACTCTTAGATGCCATGTGAATCATGTTAAGTGAACTGGAGAAAAGACTGGACCTCTACACTGGCACCTGTGAGATGCTGTCAGTGAACACTCCCTCAGATGCCTATGGTCTTAGATGCTGCAGAACTCCTCCTTGGGGGAAGAAAACAGGGAAGTTCTGACATTCTGCAGCTGCCAACCCCTGGGGATAAGAAATTATTAGTGACGTGGGTGCAAAAGATGTCATTTGGTATTAAAAACAGAATACTGCTGGTGTGAGAGTAATTATACATAATGCATAAGTTCTTTTCACAAATGTAAGTCATTTATTTTAGTTATTAGGTCATTTAATCATTGCAAAAGCCCATATGGTTCTAGTATTATTACATTTGCCAAGTCACAGTGGAGACAAGCCAGGGTTACAGATCTGAAGTCATGATGAAGTCATGGTCCTTTGCCAAGCAGCTGCTAAGTGACTGAGCCAAGGTCTGGACCCAGTAAACCAGCGCCTAGATGCCTCCCACTTAGCCTTGCCTGATACAGTCTACCAATCCAACATTAACCTCACACATTTAGGGTCTCAGCCTCTCATTTGAAGTGCTTAACCTTGAGATTTAGCAAGCATCTGTGTGTTAGATGAAGGGAGAGGGGAAATTGATGACTTCCCCTATTCCATTTCAGTCCTGGGCTCTGAGACTCTTGAAAAACCAAATCTCTTCCTAGGTGCCATTCAGCACCACAGACAGTTCCTAAAGCGGCTTTGGTGATTTCAGTATTTGCCGGCAGCCTCCAAGGATACGTGAAGGCATACAAACAAACTTCCCCCTACATCCTTTAATTTTTGTGAAAGCAGGAGAAACTTAGCCATAGTCCCCCAACTCAATCACCACATAATGCACATTAACATGGGAACACAAGCAAGGAGCAAAAAGCAAGGAACAGATAACACTGACGAGCAAAGGTTCAAGCAAAGCTGCATGTGCATAAACACAAATGTCATTTGGATCTTCCTACTCAAAAGCTCTAAAATGAAATCATTATATAAAACAAGCTGATTTACATACAGAACAGTTTTGAGGGTCAAGAATTCCTAGATACCAGCATTTCTTTCAGAAAAGGACAGAATGACCGTGCATGTATCAGAGACCCCCAGCCTCAGTGCAGTCACCGACTTGCTCGATGATCTTGGACACAATCCAGCCTTCTTCAGAATGTTTGAAAACTAAAAACCGGATTGTGTTAAAAGGCTAATCAAGGGCTGATGTCATGGGTTTGGCCATCACATGCTACCGTATCATCAGACAAAGTCCAGACAAAGTCCAATCCGCACTCTAGACAAAACCATCACCATTGGTCAATGGACCTGCATAACTGTCATAGCTAACAACACCTTCTGCTTCCAGAAAGAAACAGAAAATTAAAGGCATAACCATTATTCCTTGTTACATCCTATGATTCTCCTTTCCCAGACACCCCTGTCTCCACCCAAATGGAGAACTTAGAAACAACAGTAAACTGTTTTAAACAGTCTTGCATGCTGCAGATCCAAGGCCAAGACATGGGTAGATTCCCTGTCTGGCGAGGCTTACCCATTGGTTCCTGGAGGAGTTTCTTGTTAGGCATTTATATGACAGAAAGGGTAAGAGGGTCTCCCGTGGAGCCCTCTCATAAGGACACTTATAAAGTTTCTAATCTTACAACTTCATCACATTTCAAATACCCAACTTCTAATAGTATCGTTGGCAGATGGGGATTTGGAAGTGTAAAGTTTTGAGTTTGAGGAAGCACATATCCAAACATAATGTCTCTGGATGATTTTGGAAACTCATCTCTGGCAACTGTTCTAGAAGGGAGGCACCCGGATCATCCACACGTGGCAGGGCTCTGTTTTCATGTCCCACCCCACTCTGCAGTCTTTCTTCCCTCACGAACTCCTCTCATTTTGCAGTTTCAAAAGGGCCTCTGAGAGTGACTGCATGAGGCCAAAAGGGCCCATTCTTTTACAATGTGAGTGGTTCAAGGTGGGTATGCCATGTGGGGATCAGAGAAGCGACAGCCTGAGTACAAGCCTACACGTCACCAGTATGGGGCCCTCTAATCACAGCAGGGGCAAGTGAGAAGGTCCTTCTCACAGAGATCACAGTGATAGTCTGGGTTTGAGGGTGAGCGTTGGATCGTAGGTACACACACACACACACATACACATGGTGGAACTCAGAGCCTCAGGCACATGAGGCAAGTTAACCAATCTATATATCCAATATATAATGTTTGAACAGAGTCTGGCTAAGTTACTCAGGTTGGCTTTGAACCTGCCATACTCCTGACTTAGCTTTCCAAGTAGCTGTGATTACTTGCCTGCATGCCCGAGCCTGATTTGTGATATTTCTTTTTCCCTAAACACCTATCCTAGCCTCTGCTCACTCCCCTTTACTCATAGGGGCAGGCGCCTCTTCCCACCCTCCATAACTTGGGTTACATATATTTTACAGAATGTTTTGAAAAGTGACAAAATACTCCATTTCTGACCATTCGTAATTATCCTAAGCATGATGTTGCAGTGTAGGATTCGATTGCATTATTCATGCGTATAGCCACATTTTCATCCTATGCCCCCCACATCACCATCTGTCTCTAACTGCATATATAAACGATTCACATGTGTTTCTCTTATAGTCTGAGTGGATTGGGTATGTAAGCATGCATTTTATGATGTTTCTCAGAGTAAACCCAGAAGGGAAAGTGTTAAATAAAGATGGTCTCTCCCTGAACGCCTCTTCCATATTTTCATAGACCAGACCTGTATGACATAATCAGCCTATTCAAGGAGCTAACATGACCCAGTTCAGGGCACAGCAGCACAGGATCTGTCCCCACAAGAGCCAGTGTTCCAATAATGTCAGTGACACATAAGTTGGCCATGAAGTCTTGCGGATACCACTCAAGGGCAATTGCATCTGTTTGAACACATTAGTGATAAACAGAGTCACTAGTGATGTGCCTCATGGGGCATTAAGGATAAGAAAATCACTTACCCTTAGAGTAATTGAGCTAAGAGTGAGGGAGCCAGTATTTGGCTCCTCTACTTCACTCTCCCTGTCTGTTGCTTGAATCTGCATCTACACCTGCCTGAATGTTGTCTAGTGAATCTGTCTGTGTCTGTGTGTGTCACTAACAAAGGGCTTTGTTTTCCCCAGAAAGCGTTACAGGGGTAAGAATGTTATACTGTACAGAAATCTTAAACAGAGTTTTCCAAGGGATGAAGTTACTGACCACAACTGGTCCCATGGGACCCAGATAACAAGCTAGTGTTGTTAGCAATGTCTGTATGTTGCTTTGTAATACTATGGATATTCATTTCATACGGTTTATTTCAATGATTTGCTGTTTCCCACATTTATTACCATAACATGCACACACAAATGAACTCCTCTGATTCAGGAGCACAGAGAGAAAGGTGTAGCTAATTTAAGATTACAGCTGTGTCTTAGTTTTTGTTGTAAAAACTGATCATACAGGAAATCCAAGGCAAGTACGGTAGGCTGTTACACTGTTCTCTTAAAGGCAGGTTAAACAAACACGCAATGGCACAGCAGGATAGCAATCTTAAGTGATCTCAAGGTGTATTAAGTCAGGCTATGAGGTCCAGCAAAAGTTCCAGGCCCTTAGAATGTAAGAGATATTTTCAGAATAATGGGAATATGTTGCCCACAGGCAATGACTGAAGTGGCATGCTTAGTGGCTCTTTGTTTTTATCTGTCTTTATCAACTACCATCCTAAGTGTTTCCTGGAAGAGTAAGTTGCACACTCCCCAAGGTCTTCTGTGCTGCGGTTGTTATTTAGAAGGGAAACAAGGTACAACTTACATAGCTGGGAACAAATCAGCCCTGCCACACACTCTCTTCCAGTCTTCTGTCTGTCCAGTCACAACATACCAGATCTGTTCCTCATCTGCTCCCCATTAAGTCATCTTTTGACTCATCCCCAAATTTCTCTGGACGGTCCCCTCTCAGATCTATCTTCTTCTTGCTATTTGAGCATCGTCAGCTTCCTGACCACACAAAGACTTTTCACTGGTTCCCTATCACAGTACATAAGACCTAAACATGCTTTCATATCTGATGTTCTACCTGGTGGTCCTCAAGTAGTGTCTCTGGCTCCATCTCCATTCTGCCAAGCATCACGAGTCACACCCTGAGCACACTAAGCCAGCACACTAAGCCAGCTTCATCTGTGCAAGCCTTCCTCCTGCTCCTCACTTCACTCAGATGTCCTACCTAGACCTCTACTTCTCAAGCACTGCTCCAGTGGCCTATTCTCCAGGAGACATTCAGTCCCTGCTTCCCTCTTCTCTCAACCTCCATCACCCGTCCCACCTGCTATCCCTTCCTGCTGTGTCTGCATTTGCTCCTACCACTCAATTAAGGAGACACTCAGAAGCCAGGCCTGCAGCTAGAGGCCTTCTCCCCAACTCAAATCCACAGAAGGCAACATAGCTATATACACCTCCCACAGATCCACCCTGAACCCTGGAGGCTTACCTTCTCACCCTTTTCTCCTTGGATGAAGGGTCCTCTCCCCTAGATAAGGAAATCAGAAGACACAGGTTTACTGAGGGGGCATCTATGTAGTGTGGCATCACCCCAAGAGTCAAACAAGTGGATACTATCTCATGAACTATGCCTGGGCACCTCTGAAAGAGGTGGAGCTGTTATCACTCAATGTGGATTCTCATGAGTGTCTTCTCATCTAATTTTCCAATAGTGTAACATTATAGATACTAATTTTGTTTCCACAACAGCCTTATTAGGATATAATTCTCATAATATATAATTCACCTATTTAAAGCATCTAATTAGTCATTTTAATTTCCTTAAAGTTATACAACAATGATCACAATCCATTTCAGAACATTTTCACTATTTGCAAAAAGGCCCAGCCCACTAACAGCTGCTCCCCATTTCCCATCCCCAGCCCTAGACAAACATAAATCTGTTTTCTATTTTATTCTAGAATAGGAATGAATTTTATTTCTATTATATTCTATAATATTTCTTATATTCTATAAGGTGTAATAATGTTCCCCTTCATGACTACCTCCTCTCACTCAGCAAAGTCTTCTAAAGCTTCATCCATGTTGTACCCCAGAGCACAACTTCCTTTGTTATAGACCAATGGGAATGCAGAGACCCAGCACACTTTATTTACTCACCATTTAAATAATGTTCAGTGTGTTGCTGCTACTTTATTACTAAGAGAATAGCACTCTGAATGTGTGTGCATGTTTTTGTGTGAACATATGCTTGTGTTTCCTCGGAGAGGGACTGTATTGCTTGGTAACTCCCTTTGTAGGCTTTCGAGAAATACAAGACTGCTCGCCCAGAAGCTGCACATTTCCTCAGCAGCAATGTGGGACGACTCCCATTTTGCTACATTGCTGGTTCTTCTGGCTTTCACTGGGAGTGAAGTATGCAAGGCTACAGTCATTGCTGTGAAGTTGCTGATCTTTCCTTTGAAATCCATCAGTTGTATGTCCCGCCTCTTGAGGCTCTGTTGTTGGTTATTATGTTAACTGTTGTGTATCTTGGAGAAACCTTAAAGAACTGACTCTTCTATCCTAAAGTATCTCTTTTTATGAACTGTTCTATTCTAAAGTCCATCTTGTCTGATAATCAAAAAAACCGTTCCCATTTTTGTTTTCTAATTTCAAAATGTGTACTTTCAAAACTCCTTCCTCATTGTATGTGTATTTGTTCATGTGTGTCAGTGTGTGTGATATTTGTGTATGTGTGTCTGTGTGTGTGAGTGTACATGCATGCACACTTGTTGGGGATAAGACTCAGGGCCTTGTGTCTGTTAGACAAGAGTTCTACTATTGAAATACACTCCCAGTCCCCTACTTGTATTCTTGAAGCTCCCCTAGACAGGGCTGTAATCAGACATTTCTATACCTTGTCTGAAAATCTGCTTTTTAGTTGGTCTATTTAATGCACTTATTAATAATGCAATTATTGACAAGAGTAGATTTATATACCTTAGAACAAGCATGTGAGATGACCAGAGTGAAGGGGACACTACGAAATGGCCAGTTTCAGGCATCACAGGGGTACCACTCTGGAAGAGCAGAATTCTGGGGGATGGATAGAATGAAGTACAAGGCTAAAGAATATTATGGCGATGTCCAGCACGTAGCTCTTCCTGGTGAAAAAGAGAGGTGCCTTCTCCCATGGCTTGGATGCACTGAGTGCCTGTAATTACCAGGCCTTTAGTCCACACTTGCTAATCAATATGACCAGACTGGGATGCATGGGGAAGCCCTGGACCTCACATACTAGCCACATGGTCTCTCAAAGTAGAAAACCAGCATCTTACTTACAGTATCTCCTTTTTCTCCCTTGGGCCCTGGAGCACCCATCAGTCCAATGGGTCCTGAATCACCCTGAAGGGTTAGAAGCAAAATGAACATCAGGTCAGATTCTCCCAACCTCTCTCCTGGATTCTGTACTCACAGGCTGTCCACAGCTAACCTTGCCCTACTTCCCCAGAACTGATACTATCCTGGGTGACTGGATCATGGGTCGCCTGCCCCAACTTGGAAGGTAAAGAAGCACCTAAGTCATACTCCCTCACATTCTTTGAATTTATTCACAAATCCCTGGGCCCTGTCAGACCTGGGCATTTGAGTACAGAGTCTTTGTGTGAATGTTGAAACAAACCTTTATCATGATGTCAACCTGGTGCTGAGAAGATGTGTACTAATACCATGACATGGAAAACAGATAGAAATCAGTGAGAACGAGAGACAGAAAGGCCAAGGTTGGGAAGGAGGGGTGGTATGGGGAGGACTGTAGTGCTCAGATGTGATGACAGAGCTCTTCACCCAGAAGAAGACAGAAGCAAGAGAAGTGAAGACATGCAGCGGCCTCTATTTCTCTACCATCACCTTCAGCCCCAGACAAGGTATTAGTTGTGCAAAAGTAAAGACTTCCCACGCTGCCATGTAGTGGGTACCTCCTACCATCAGTGTTCAAAGACCGAAGCAGTGATGGAGAAGGTAGCATGCTGGAGAATGTGGGAGGGGGAGGAGGCTGCTTGTGGCCAAAGACGGAGTACTGTATGCGAGCACCTGGCTTCATGCAACTACCGAGTTTGCAAATTTTGTGCACAAGAAATGCAAACAAGTTATACAATTTAAATAACTCCTAAATCCCAAGTACTAAATGCTTCTTGAAACAATCAAGTTGTAAGGACTGATGCAGGATTAACTGCCTCTGGAGAGTAGAGCCTGTTGGAGCACATGGGTTGTGAACATGAGCCTGGGCAACCCTGCTCTTCTTTCTGTAAATTTTTAGGCTAAGAGGTGCAGGTCTGGAAAGGTCAGAGTCTCATAGCTTGAATCTCATGCCACTTGTTCTTACTGTAGCATCTTAACTAGCTCCAAGGCAACTCTGAGGCTGGTGGGACAGTGATTTAACACACCCCTGTCATGCTTCCATAGAGGTTAAAGCAAAGGACACTATACCATGTAGGTACTGACCTTCTGACCAGGGAGTCCCACGGGGCCAGCAAAGCCCCGTTCACCCTGCAGGAAGAAAGACAAGAAGAAACAATAAAGGCGATATGTTAATTCTCCCCATCTCTCCTATGGGCTAATTGCCTACTACTGGGCTCGAAATCTAGTCATATGCTAAGCCAGGTGGGTCAGAGAGTTGAGCAGGAAACTGACTTCAGCTGAGAGTTCTGTTCCCCAAATGCAAACATGCATGGACAACTTTCACCACGACCTCCCAGTGCAGCCACAGAAGGATCAAAGCTATAAACACACCAGGGAACAAGAAGGGAGTAGTCTATGTTCTCATTCATACATGGGAGCTAAAGATGCCACACACAGAGATCAGAGAGTAGAACAAGGGTTCCAGGCTGAGAAATCAGAGAATGGAGAAAGCACTGATCAGAGGAATTAACTTTAACTTAGATGGAGATAAACTATAGGTCTGTGAGGGACTGATGTTCTCTTTATCTTGGCCCAGCATTCTGCATCCAAGGGGCACATTTGAGCATCAGTTTGTACCTTATAGATAAATGATATAATTGATCAATAGACAACATAAATGAGCATAAACAAAGTCATTTTATGGGCTATTATTTTCTCAGAACGTGTAACTTATTTAGAAAGAAAATTATGAAGCCTGTTACTATCAATTTGTGTAATGATTATTTACTAAAATACGAAGCATGGCGGGTCTCAGGTCTAAAGCAATTTCTAGATACACGGCTGCATTAAGATTTTAACATGTGTGAAAGATCTTGTTAGTGTGTTTACACATGCTCTGCATGCTGTGGGCACTTCTAATATTGCCAGGCTGAGAACAAACACATGATTCTTATGCTATAAATAAAGATATCACCATGTAGCTCCTCCACGTGGCCTGTCTTCCATGCAGAGTGAGTAGGTCTTCTTGTCCATCCACCTGCTCCTGTGAAGGTAGCTCCCTAGGAGGATCCAGGTCTCAGAGTTTTCTCTCCCTAACCAGACTAAGACTTGCAAGGGCCATATCCTGCTGGTCTTGAAATCTCAGTGTGCAACCCAGAGTGAAGGACTATGGCCAAAAGCTAGGACTAATGACTTGAAAAACACATAGGTTATCAAGTGATGGCACACAGAGTACAAGGCAGAGACTGCATAGAGTGAGAAGCTCAATCAGAAGAACTTCATTCTGTAAAGGGAATGAGAGGATGTGTGCCTTTCTCCCTCACCCCCATCTGTCCATCTTCCTAGCCAACCATCTTTCCACACTCTATTTATTCACCAATTCGACCATTATCTAATAGTTGCATCTGTATCCAAAGGTGAAGTAGCCTCCAAACACAGACACTATTCAACTCTCTGTCAACTGGAATTTAGGATTGTGCTCAAGAAAAAAACAAGGAAATGTTATCATCCCCGTGTGGCTACAGCTATAGTGTACTGAAGCCTGGGAAAAGAAAAGGGACTTTTCTTAGAAAAGAATGCTGTGGAATATTATTTTAACTAGGCAAAGATACATTACATTTGCTTATGCTGCAGAATATTACCTTAACTATGTGAAGGTATGCTACATTTCTTTCTGATGCCTTTGTTAATGATGTCAAGATGTGCTTCAGGAAGTAGTGCTGCACTTGTTTAATCATATGAAGATACATAGCATTTGTTTCACCTTGCCTGCCTAAGGCACCTGATTGGCCTAATAAAGAGCTGAATGGCCAATAACTAGGTAGGAGAGGGATGGGCAGAACTGGCAGGCAGAGAAAATAGATGGGAGGAGAAATCTAGGCTCAGGAGAGAGAAGAAGATGAAAATAAGGGAGAAAAGGAGGGACATGCCCGAGGTCAGAAGCCAGGCTGCCACCAGCCGGCCAGGCACGGGAAGTAGGAAAGTAAGAGAGGGAGGGAGGGAAAAAGAGAAACAGATTAAAATACGAGCTAAGCTAACAGTGGGCATTCTTAACTAATAAGAAGTCTGCATGTCTTAATTTGGGAGCTAATTGGTGGCCCAAAGGAAGAAACCTGCTACCAAAGAAGGTTTCTGGACAGTTATCAAATGGGGATGAATGATAAGGAAAAAGGAAGCCTGGAGGGAAATCATAAGGCCAATATGCTCAGCAAAGATTCACTGTTCATGCTTTAGAAGATGAGCAGGTGTCAGCCAGGTAAAGCTACTCAAGAAAAGGAAAAGATGTTTCATGCAGAAGGTGCTGTATCCTCAAATGGCCAAAGATGAGATGAGGGTTCCTACAAGAAACCAGTTTTTATTTTCCTGGGAACTATCAGGGAGCGATACTGAGACATAAGATTGGAAGCACTGGGGATGTGGCAGGGGTCACATGGGGATGAATGTAGTGAATAGGTATCCTTAAACCATGCCAAGGAGGTCAGAGGAGAGCCAAGCGCTGGCTAGTTAGATAGTGGGAAGAAGAGCGGCAAAGGAAGTCAATGCCTCTTGAGATTCCCAGCGGTGACCACACAAGCTTCCATGGGACCCACTCAGACACAGACCTGGATCCAAGGGGAAGCACTGGCCTTGGGAGGGTGGGTTTGGGTTGCACCTCCTGTCTGGGCACAGTGGCAGGAGAGCGAAACCTCTCCATGTCCTTTCCCACTGGAACTCTAACTGCAAGTGAGACTCAGAAGGATGTGGGTTTAGACAGCTGCCTCTCTGAGGCTTCCCTGGCATGTGGAAGAGATCTCTTCACGGGCTCAGGCAGCCTTAGTCTGAGCCTACAGATGGAAGACCAGCTGCCCAGCCTGAGTGTGCTGATCCCATCTTTCTGCTGCCTGCTTCTTCCCTAACCTAGACACTGGTCATGGGGTATCCTAATGTCACCTACAGCCTGACAAAAGCTCAGGGGATAACTTGTCGTTGGCAAGTTGACTTGACAAGGAACTCCTTACTTTATCCATGTCTTCCCAAGAGCCTGGCTCTCTGCATAGAACAAGGGATGGGAGGTGTGAAGAACGACAGCAAGGGAGAAAGGAAAGGGAAGCATCTCTTGCCAGATGTTCCATTCAAAGTGACTGATCCAGTTGCCTCCAACTCTTATTTCACGTGGGGCTGGGCATCCCTAGTACTGGGCAGAGCCTCACAGTCCTCGTGTGTGGCTAGCACCATGCGGGTGAGGACAACCATATGTGGTAGACTAAGGTACTGGGGGTACCAGTCCAGAGGCTCCCACAGAGACTGTCTCCAGGGAGTTCTGCTCCTTGACAACCTTGTTCCTACTACTCATAATAGTGTTTTGTGTGTGTGTGTGTGTGTGTGTGTGTGTGTGTGTGTGTGTAAGACCACTACTGACCTATAGAAATTTAAACTCAAATAAATGAAAGCCTTGGGTGCAAACCAAGAACTTAATGTGTCCAGTGGATATAGGTATGGATGTTCACAAGCATGAAGCACTTTGTAAAACTTAAAATGATACCCAAACCTTTATTCATAAACATACATCCACACCCCCCAACACACACACATAATAACATAGATTCAGATTAGTGTGTGTGGTTAACCAGAGGAAACAGCAAGAAGGGCGAGGGCGCAAATAACAGCCAGGGAGACCCCATAACACATTATTAGCTGCAGGAAAACATTAATTAGACCGAAGTCTGAGAACCTCCCTTCCATCATGCATAAAAGTAAAGAAACAGACATTCCAAGGAACACGATGGTGGTCTGAAAGCCACTGTGAGCCTGGGGCCATCCTGGTCTGGTAGGCCAGGTGTGATGGGAAGCTATTACTTCAGGTCACTATCAGAGCGGTCCTGCCAACCAGCCCGGCCTGCCACACTCAGTTCTGATGCTACAGGGGACTGAGGGAGGACGCTGGAAGTGGGGCAGACTACCTTTTCTCCAGCAGGGCATGAGCAGTTGATGGTCTTCAGGAACCCGATCTGTTCACTACCAGGCGTGGGCAGCTGAGGAGGTGCAGGCGGAGGCTCTGTCACCACGGTCACCTGACACTGAAAGGAAAGGTCAAGGGGTCAGAATCTGCCGCCCCCTGGTGAGGAGCATGAGATCTGGAACTGAAGGAACTGGGCAGGGAAAGGAAACCAAAAAGCACCCAAGGGCATGCGAGTGGACAGAACACATCTAAAAGCAGGGCTCTGCTCTCCTGAGGCCTTCAAGTGGACAGGCTAGGCAGCCAAGCTCTAGACAGTGGCCAGTTTAGCAACCTAGAAGAAGCATTTAACCACCCTGGTCGCATGGCTCACCATATAGAATGGAGACAAGGGTGTTAGACGGGGTAATTGAGAACGCTTAGGGAAACTTCCATCTTACTGTCTCATACCTACACACTCCTTAGCCTTACCCTCCTCTTCCTGCCCTCCCAAAAATCTCAGCTTCTCTTGGCCCCTTTTTTCCTTCCTTCTGCTCCTCTCTACCCACACCTATATCAAGGTGTCTATAGATCCCAGCCCCTGCATACTATAGGAAGGCTAAGAAGAGCACAGTAATAAGGCCTTTCTGGGTCCCCAGCCTGGCCCACCAGGCACTGAACTTGGAGCTCACCCTGGGAGACAGGTCCCATTCCAATCCCACATTTTAAGCATATCTTGGAAGCAGGATTTGGTAGAGAAATATGGAGAAAATGGGGTATAAGGAGTGGGTGATGAGGCCTAAAGGGTGCAGACCCTGCATTCAAAGGCCTAGTGGGTCCAATTCTCATCTCGGGGGCCATTAGTGTTCTGAGTGCCATATTGCTGTCTGTTCCAAAGCACTGTAGTTTCTCCTCCCCTAAGCACTGAATTCATCAGCCCATTACCATCTTGGGGCACCCTCCAACCTCTGCCTTCCACACTTCCCCAAAGCTGGGTCACGGCTGAAAGCTTTGGGTCACCCTGACTGAAGCTCTGTTTAATGTGATTTCCCCAAACTCATGCTTCGTGTGAATGGTTAGAAGTAAAACATGAACCTAGAATCCCCCACACACACTGGTGGCCAGCGCTGCCCTGGGATCAACTGCTAATTCCCAAACCCTGAACACTCAAGTCCCATATGCCATACACATCTCCGGCCCACTCTGCATGTCTGCTCACCGGACCCGACGGGATGTCACAGCAAGTCTCCAGTTCCGCATGCCTCGAGTCACAGTAGATCACAATCCGCTGCAGGTCAAACTGCAAAGGAGCAGGAGGACAGAAGAAAGAACTGAAATCTCCCTGGTATGAGACAGTCCACTTGCTCTTGGGATCTTTCCCACCCTGTGCTGCACTGGCGGGATGCATGGGGAGGCTCTCCACTGTCTGTGCACCCAAATGCCATCTAGAGAAAGTCCCGTTGCATGGGAGGTCCATGCTCGTTTCCACTGTACAGGCAGGGATCATGGCCTTAGCCCCAGCTACACACACAGGCGCACCCACTCCTATCTGTTCACCACCACTGCAGGCAACATAGTACATAGATGATGAGACAGTTTCCAGACTGAAAACTCAGTGTCCCTATTCTCATCCTTTGGGGGCATCTCCATACAGTAGCTTACATGAACTTTTGAGATAAATACCTACTATCCATTTCACCTTTAATACCCTCTACCTAGACTTAAAAACTTAAAACATAAAGATCTCAATATTTAAGAATAACAGTGAAATAAGCACATGAGTGTGCATGTACACACACACACACACACACACATTTAGCCACACTCCAGCCTTTGCACATGGCAGCAAGCTGTAGAGTGACTGCAGACCTGACAACTGTCTACTTTCTGGGCCCCAGGCTCTTGCAGCCAGAGACTGCTCTGCAGAAACCTTGCCTTGAGCTATGGCTGAGATTATTGGATGTCGTGCAATCAATACAATCCCACAAACTCAGACTGCCTCCCGGGCTCAGTTCATCCACGGTCCACCCTGCTCTCTAGTCGCTCCCTTTTCTGGACTGACCTGGGTCTCTCCACAAGCTAAACTCTTTCCCATGCACTCGCCCCTCACAGTCCCACTGCCCAGGAGACTCCTTCCTCCCACTGTTCACTGTTCCATCTTCCTCTTGCTGGCCAGGCTCACGCTCACCCCTCACCGTTCACCCTCACAACAGGACCTGCCCCGCAGCGCCACTGTGTTCCTCCACTCTCCAGAACCTATTTCCTCTGCTACAACAAAATCTCTGTGGGGCAAGGCTCTGTTCTCTCTTCCCCCGATCACAGACACATGTGGTCCAGGCAGATCATCAACGGATGAAAGAACCTTTAACAAACAGAACCGGTGGGTGAGGGGCTCTGACTGTGTGGGGCTCCCCAGCCTTCTACTTCTACCATTTGTTCCTCAAAGCACACCCCATCATGCCACCTGATTCTCGACTGAAGGACGAGAAGATCTACGCATGTCTGTTTCATTTCCTGTTGAGACACCAATCCAGATGAGGAGAAAATGAAAAACTGCATATTTTGAGCAATGCTGGTCTTTAGGAGGTGGTCTGCTTTCTACATTAGCAGTGATCCACTGACCACAACTGGGCCATCAGACAACACTATAGAGCTGAGGTTGGGAGGAACCCCAAACTCCCACAACTGCCTTTGATCTTTGTTACTTTGTTACCTTAAACCTCCCCACCGTCTGCCCAAGTCCCAAAATCTCCACTCCTTCTATCCTTCTGGGCCTCATTCCTGTCTGAGAGCCAAACTCAGGGTCAATCTACAGCAGCTGTGGGCTGAACTATCTCCTGGGTCAGCTCATAGTTCCCAGCCTCCCACCTTATCTCACACACAGGCGCTCACTGAATGGCGCTCTGGTAACTTTGGTGTGGAAACAGATTGGGAAGAGCTAAAAGCGTGAGGTGGGCCCCACCATGCTGAGTCTAAGGCTCAGCTGTCATGAGGTCACATCAATTCTCCTATCCTCCATTTGCCTTTCAATGATATGGTCTCACGGAGCTATAGAGGGAACTAAGGGGCTCACAGGATACAATGCCTGTCCCGCATCAAGCCTCGATAAGCTTGTATCTAAGGCCCCAAACCATAGAGCCACAAGTATTCTAGCGCATGCTGTGGGAAGGATCTAAAATATCCTGACTCTTCCTCCAAGCATTTAACCTAGAAACACAGCTAGGGATGAATGTCAGAAGCCCCCCCCCATTCCTTGGGGTCTGACACCAACAAACCTTTCTCACTGACAGAGGGAAAGAGGGGAATGAGAGGATCCACCCACTTAAGGAACCAGTCCAAGTTCCAAGTGAAAGAGACACTGAGCTCCTTGTGAATTTACAATGTGGAGCGGGTCCTACCATCTCTGTGCCTGCCTTTGCCTCCTAAGTGGGACTAAGTGATATCACAGTGCTGCAGCGTTGCACTGAGTGAGGCGCTCAGAGCTGACAGCAACCACGCAAAGGTGCACTACCCAGAGGCCACCAGAGTCACCTGATGCACAAACCCAAGTGGAAGGTCAACAAACACTGCCCCACACTGGAGCGCCGAGCTCTCTCTCTGGTTTTTGCTTAAAAACGGGGCCCTGGCTATATACAAAACTGGCTGGTGTCACAGCAGTGAAGTGAATAGCCTAACAATGTTCATGAGGCTGGGCACTTTCAAGGAGGAAGATCACCTGTGCTTGCATTTCTCGGGCCATGTTAAAGCAACTGAGCCAGATGTGGGGCCAGTGGGAACTGGTCAAAGGTCAAGGTTCATGGAAGAGTGGATCCCTGGGTTCCTCAGCCCATGGACACCTATCCTGAGACTCTGGAGAGAGGCAGAGATCTGAGGGAAACAGTCAGGGCACGGAAAGAGAAGCCTGGGGCCTCTGAAAAGGAACAGAGTAAAGAGCTTCCGTGCCTCAGGGTTCCCCAGCAGATACCACCCTCGGAGCCTAGGTCCTAGACCCAGGAACAACACTCTCTGTTCCCTCCATAGGTCTGACACTACCAACTCACAGGTACCAGCCCATTATTTTAGCAGCTGACTCAAGAACCTCACCAGCTCCACACCCACTTGCTGCCCCTGCACATTGACCCAACTACAACCTCTGCCTCTCCATTCTTTTCCCAATTGGGCTCTGAACCCTCAGACTGCTTCCTTCCCAAGTATCCTCCTTCATCTTCCCATGGACCTCTCTCTGCCACAACCCTAGGCTGCTTAAATTCATATATCTTTTCTACTATTCAGGCTCAACATAACAGGATGCCTGCACTATATCACATAGGTAAGCATACACAGAAAACAGAGAAGCAGCAGCCACCATCATAAGCTTGCACTGACCCGAGAAGCTACTAAAACACACAGTAAGAACAACATGGGTGTTTTGATGCCGCTGCTGCTGCTGCTTTGCTGCCGCTACTAATATGGCCTGGAAGGACCAGGTTGTCATGCAAAGGATACAGGATTTAGGGCCTGCAAGCTCTCTCCATGCCTGTCCATCCCAGGATGGTGTGACACCACTTGAATATGATTTGTGATACTGTGTGTATTTGTTCCAACTCATCAAAGTACTGCTGTCCCTTGGTACCCTAGAAGCCCTCCCCATAACATCCAATGATGCTGAGCCCTTTATTTTAAAGATGACTAGCATTTGCATGTCGATCATATGCTCCCTTATAGGCACCAGTATCACTAATGCCCAGCAGAGAGCCTAGCAAACAGAAGGATCACAATGTGTATACAATGAATGGATGAATGAATGAGTGAATGAATGAATGTGAAATGTGGACTCCAATATGCATCTTTCTGAGTCAAGGGTCCTCCCTCCTCAGAAAGTCCATGGTGATGATTGATAAATTGATGATAAATTGGAACTACAGACACGAGAGACACTAAGGCACCTAGATTATAGGGTTCACTCTGATGGCCCTGGCACTGCCTACAAGAGCCCCTCGGGTACTCACGTCAATGGGCACACTGTCATAGAGACGCTTGCCAATCACAGTCTTGCCCTGGATGTCGATGTTCTCCCTCTCCTCGATAGGCAGAGTCTGAACCAGCACACAGTCAATGTAGAGGGACACATTCTGGGCCTGGATGCTTAGAGCCATCTTGTGCCAGTCACGGTCAAAGAGGTCATCAACTCGGGGGCCTCGGAAGACCACCCTGACTGCGTCCTTCATGGCACCCACAGCATTGTACTCAACCGCCTTGTTCTCACCATCCAGTCGGATAGAGACCTAAGGAGACAGGCACAGAGAATCCTTGAAGACCTAATACATCCCCTGAACATCATGGGACCAAGCACGGGCAGAAGTGGGGAGGGAGGAGTCAGCCCTGACAATGCTGACACAGCCTCTTGCACCAGGATGCTCAGAGCTGTCTAGGCTGAGGCCAGTTAGGTGCCTTTCTGGGCTCTGATTCCTCCTCAGCATGTGGAGGCTGCTCAAACCTGAACAGTAATTAGACTGACTGTGCTCATCCACTAGGCAGAGATCATGTACTCAGTATGAGAAGAGGCTACTGGGGCTTCTGTGAGACTTCAAATGACCAGTGAAGAGGGACTGAGGCATGACACCAACCAGAAATCCTAACTAATCTCAGGGTCTCTTAAGACCCTGCTCTACCTAACATAGATGACAAGTACCAGTGTGTAACCAGATGGGTGACCCCCTCCTGTCTCTCATCTAGAAGATTCAACTGAAGCTATGAGAATGAAGCCTCTTAACTGGTGAGGGCCTCAGATATCTGGGTCACTCGTGCACACTCAGCCCTTTGCATAATCTCCTAGCACAGAGAAAGCACCCAGAGTTGTGTAACCTTTTGACTACTCTGGTCTATATTGTCATCTTCAAAGTCCATGCTCAAGAACCGGACAACCAAGGTCCAAAAAGCAAACAAATCTCACACAAAATAATCTCATAACATTCTAAGAACATTTACAGTTTTATGCTGGGCCACATTCATAGTGATCTATGGCTGCGCACAGGACACCTCTACAAGGAAGGTCACTTCTGCTTGCTTCCGGTGGATGAACAGTTACGTTCTCACCCACGCTCTCACTTCTTCGTCCCCTCCAGGATGCTCACAGAGCATGCTGTGTGTGACAGGCAAGCCAGGTATCAGGAATGCAGCAGTGAACGTGTGGAGACTTGGGCAGTGCATGAACACAGGGGCATCGACTAAGGTTAATCTTCATCTGTCTTGACTCAGACCCAGTCCGTGCCACTGCTTCCTGTGGTTGCTAACCCAGGGTTGCATCAGCATTTCCTTGCTGGTTCCCACTCCTTTCCCACATCCCACTCTTACTCAAACCACTATCATCATCATCATCATCATCATTATTATAGTTCAGCAGGTTAGATGTTGCCTGATTATCCTAAACCAGAAAGCCATTTTGGGACTTTGTGACCTCAGGCTATTTAACCTGTCTTCACTGCTTCATCATTTGCAAAATAGTATTGAAAGTGGCATTACATCACAGACTTGCTGAGGGTAAAATAAATAAGTATACCTATAAGCAATTTACATAGTACATATACCCCAAGTTCTGTGCTTAATCTTAATTACAATAGCTTAAGCAGGTAAGATCACAGAAACCACAGTCTCTTCTAATGATCCTGGTTTGCTTCCTATTGATCTGATAAAGACCATGACCAAAAGAAACTTGAAGAGAGGGTTTACCTAGGTCCCAGATCATCACTGAAGTAAGTCAGAACAGGAACCTGGATGCAAGAACTGAAGCAGAGACCACGGAGGAATGTCACTACTTGGCTGTCTTCCCGGCTTTCTCAGCTTGCTTTCTTATATGACCCAGGACCACCTGCCCAGGGGTGGCACTAGCTACAGTAGCCTAGGCCCACCCAGATGAATCATTAATCAAGAACTGCCTAAAGGTCAATCGTACAGAGGTATTTTCTCAGCTGAGTCTCCCTCTTTCCAGATGACCCAAGCTTGTGTCAAGTTGACAAAAAAATTAACTGCCACACCAATACATGTGTACTGTTAGAGTCTAAGAAATGTCTCATTTTTCAGACGTTTTGATTGATTTATACTTACTTGCCTTTACAGTTATAGATCAACATTTAAAGCTATCTTGTTTAGTAGCTGTGTGCATCTGCACACCTGCACACCTGTTTATTCAAAGTCTACTTTCCCATCCTTTTAAACAGACACTTGATCTCCTTTCTTAATGCCTAAGAAATTAATACCAGAGGCTAGAAAAACATGTGGTACATGGTGGCATTCAAGAAAAAGGTGCTGAATGGATGAATACATCAATAAATGGAAAAGAAAGAGTCCCTGAGACTAAATAAAGGTGCTTGTGCAACGCAGAGAACTGGCCAGCGTATTCACAGCACAGCCCTGGTCTTCCAGGTTCTCTTTCTGACTCACCCTCCCTTCATCACAACCAAAGGGTACCTTATATTTCTTTTAATTGGCTCACCTGCATACTTATTACAGGCATAATGAATGGCCGGAAACAATGGGCTCCTCTCGAATTGCATAATACAACACACACAGTGTAACTGTGTCATGACTGAACGCCGTCTTCCATTTCCTCAGAGTAGTCTCACAGGCCTCAGTTCCGGCCCTGACCATCTTCAGAGCTCCCTGTAGACTTTGCTTTCCCTCAGATGTTTGCAAGTAAGAGAGCAAGCCAAGGTATTCAGAGGCCCAAGGCATGTGACCACCAACACTAGCTGGGTGACCTCCTGTAATCCTCTTTATCTCTCAGAGGCATCAGCAAATTGTGGTGGCTCTATTTTAAAGCTATATCTGAACCCTGGCTACTCCAGCAGGAGGGCATCAGCAGGCATGGCAAACAGAAAGCACAAAGCTCTGCAAATGCCATGAGAGAAAAGACCCAGACTGTGGGGGTGTTAGGGTCTCACGCCACAAGAATGTCATGGCAGGTACCCAGTCCCATCCTGCCAGACCAGAGAAACTGGAGAAGCAAATCTTTGGTTAACAGGCAGTGGTGGTGAACAGGAACCCAGAGCCGACAGAAGTCTGTCAATGCTTTCAGTCTCCCACGCATAGGAAACTGGATCCCTCCATGGCTAACACTGAAAACGAGTTTGCACCTCAGTGTGACCACAGAAGTTATGGGGAGTTATTCAACAGGACCAGAAGGCCTAGACAGCTGAGACAAAAGCACAGACTCGGGGCCTTAACTGTTTGAGTTCAAATCTCAACTTCTGCTTCTACTACTTGTGCAAACTGAGGCCAATTCCTGAGCTTCTGGTGACATTTCTATGTCTTATTCTGAGATGGGTATGGTAGAACCAACCTATATTCAGGGTAATGAGGAGGACTCGCTGCATTAAGAATTGTTGAGTCATCTGAATTGTGCAATGAGCAGGTTTGTGCCAGTGAGCACAAATGCTAAGGCCTTCTCTGACCACAGGAGGAGTCAATCCTATTCCATCCTATCCTATCCTATCAATCGTTATTCTTCTCTTCTACTCTATTCTACCCTAGTCTATTCTGTTAGAACAAATCATATTCCATTCTGTTAGAATAGACGAAAAGTAGTGGCTGAATGTCCTGGCCATTATTCCCTTCTCCTCACAACATTCTTAGCACCTCAATTGTATCATTGCATTTACTTATTGTAAGAAACGATGGGGAAAGGAAGAGAGAGAAAGAATTGAAGAGGAGCACTTAGAAGGAGGTGATCGTGATCCAAGAGAGAGGAACAAGAGGTGGCTGCAGTTGGTTGTCTCGGACCACAGTCTGTGATTGCTGGAGTCCAGTTCCGTGGAAACTTGTTTTGTTTTGGTTTAGCCCCATATGAAAATCAAGAAGAGTTTCTCCCAGCTGAAAGTGAGAAGGTCTACGTGTACACACACACACACACACACACATATGTACACACACACATTTCCAATGAGAGGACAAAGTTTAGAGCTCAGGCCTCTGAGCACTGAGAACAGTTACTGCATTCCTTTCAGACTGATGCCCTGTGTTGATGAACTTGGCTTTGAGATCTGCCCTTCCCCATTGGGCTGCATGCTGTTGAGGAATTGCCTAACTGAAAGCTGATGCTCTACAGGTAGGTAAAGACAAGCATTTGGAACTTCACACGTGAGAAAACCAAGAACAACCTTCACTGATACAAGAGATCTACTCGTTACCGATCCTATTACACATCAGACTCTGCTGGATGCTTTGCAAATGTAATTGTATTAACACCCGACTCTTCTAAACACAGTTCTTGGTAAGTAGCCTCATTTTCCACTTTCAAGCTAAGGGAACTAAGCCTCATGGGCAATCCTACTCCATGGCCCACACCAGGAAAGAAGGTGATACACTATTTGGTCAGGTCCACCTGACCTTGACTGAACCAGTTTCTTGCACTATATGAGGTCACCAACAGACCAGGTGCCATAAGACAACAGAGCAGATGGTCACTTCTCTGTTTAGGTAGAAAGTCTCAGAAGATGGTAACTGAACGTCAAACCTTCGAAGGTTTGATCAGGAAGAAAAGAGAAGCTGGACCTACAGGTTCCTTGGGGCTCCATGGAATTGACTCCCTTCTGCCTAGGCCCAGAACTGAGCATCTTGCTGAAAACACAGTGGTCAAGACTATTCCTGGGAGGAGGACACATAACTTTCTCCGAAGATAGGCAGCACCGCCCATACCTGTGGGATGCCATACTGGTCGATGACTTGCCAGATGTACCAGTCTTCTTTTCGAGATGTTTTCCTGAACCGGAAGGTTGTGACAAAGGCATACTCGTCAGGCAGACCTTGGGGGAACACATCCCTGAGAACAGAGAGACAGAGAGATGGTGCCCAGATTAGTGAGAAGAATGGGAAGCTGGCCACGGAAGCTTCCATGTCTGCTCAGCTACTAAGTCCTGACAGTGTGACCCCCAAGGATGCCCACAGCACCCTCTCAGTTGTACTGATGCCTCTTACTAGTGTCTTAGTGAGACCTTTATTGAGAAGCACTGTGGCCCCTTCACTGCCTTTGCCCCAACCCTCAGTACTCATCTACTGGATCCTCACCCTCCTGATGACTGACAGCCAATGAGTGCCAGGTAACCCTTCCCCAGGAATGGTTGCACTGGAGAATTCGAGCCTTCACCTCTCCTGTCCTGTTCCCGTGTTTCTTTTACCGGGGATTCTAGACCAAGTAGCTATAGTCTCAGGGTATGCCTTCATAAAACCCATGTGCTAAAATCCTAATGCCTAGGTGGTACAGGATTTTTAGGTCATGAATGGAACCCTGTAACAGATCAGGGCCCTTGCAAGAGAGGCCCCTCGAAATTGTTCAGCATTTCTGTCACGTGATATTACCATGAGAAGACACCATCAATGAAGACCTGACCTTAGATAACAAAGCTCTAGCTGTTTAAGATGCTTCTGCCATTTATGAACGACACAGACCGTATGGCACTGTCACCAAGACACAAGACATCCTCTTACACAAATTCACTTACTATGGAGGTCCAAAGCCAGTCGTGCTATGCCTGCTCAAAGCACCTTGGACCACCTCTCCTTCCACCTTCACCCATGTCACAGACAGAGCCAGATACCAGAAAACAGAAAGATTTCCCTTGCTCTTGGATAGGTAGGATCAACATAACGAAAATGGCAATCCTACCAAAAGCAATCTATAAATTAAAATGCAATCCCCCTCAAAATACCAATACAATTTTTCACAGGCTTCAAAAGAGCAATACACAACTTCATATGGAAAAACAATCAAACAAACAAAATACAATGATAGCCAAAACAATCATGTACAATAAAGGAACTTCCGGAGGCATCACCATCTCTGACATCAAGCTCATTGGCATAAAAACAGAGAGGTTGACCAATGGAATCAAATAAAAGACACGGATATTAATTCACACACCTATGAACACCTGAATTTTGACAAAGAAGCTAAAATTATACAATGAAAAAAAGAGAGCATCTTCAACAAATGGTGCTGGTATAACTGGATGGCAACATGCAGAAAAATGAAAATAGATCCATATCTAACCCTATGCACAAAACTCAATTCCAAATGGATTAAAGACAGCAATATAAAACCAACCACACTTGAACCTGATAGAAGAGAAAGTGGGAAGTACCCTTCAATGCATGGGTACAAGAGACAACTTCCTAAATATAACACCAGCAGCACAGACACTGAGAGCATCAATAAATAAATGGGACCTCCTGAAACTGAGAAGCTTCTGTAAAGCAAAGGAATTGTCAATAAGACAAAAAGGCAGCCTATTAAATGGGAAAAGATCTTCACCAACTCCACATCAGACAGAGGACTGATCTCCAAAATATATAAAGAACTCAAGAAATAATAAGACATCAAAATTCCAAATAACACAATTAAAAAATGGGGTACAGAACTAAACAGAGAATTCTAAACTGAAGAATCTCAAATTGCCAAAAGACAGTTAAGAAAATGTTCAACATCCTTAGCCATCGGAGAAATGCAAATCAAAACAACTCTGAAATATCATCTTATACCAGTCAGAATGGCTAAGATCAAAAACAACAATGACAGCTTATGCTGGAGAGGATGTGGAGTAAGGGGAACACTCCTCCATTGCTGGTGGG
>PVIU01021003.1:0-32637 GCA_004026605.1 Ondatra zibethicus | reverse complement strand
TAAGTGGAGTTACTAAAAATAACAAAATGCTAAGTTTCAGTACTTTCATGGGTAGAACAAGAGTTTCTACAGATTTATTTATGTTTTAAATTACGTGTCTATGTGTGGGTGTGTGCACATGTGTCCACACCATCAGACACCCTAAGACTGGAGTTACAGCCAAATGTGAGCAGCCTGACCTCACAGTTGAGACTGAATCATGGTCCTTTGTGAGAGCAGCACCTTCTCTTAACCACTGAGCCATCTCTCCACTCCTGAAGTGGAGTTTATTTTGTCCAGTAGCTGCTTGTTTGTAAAGTCTTTCTTTTATTTGCAACTCAATTCACCTGAGAGCATAATTTACAAATTTTAAAATTTAAAAGAGACACGTTTTCTTCTTCTGCTTATTTAGAAGAAAAAATATTTTCCTTCACATTAATTGTAGTATGGAGTTTTTGCCTTTTCAGCCTGTGTCTGATGTAGGAGACTTGCTGCATGCTTCATAAAGAAAATGGGGTGTTGCTCAGAAAGAGGCTGCATGCCTGCTTGCATGCGTGTTTGACTTCTCCATTCTCTCCTGAGGCTTCGTTCCAGAAGTCCAGTTCTCCATCTTGGCCCATGACTGAGCCTCCATTCCCTCTTCATCAGCACTTGGGTTCCAAGTTCCTTCCTTTCTCGGGCAACAGTTTCCTTCTCTGCCTATAGAGGGCGTGCTCAGACTCACACATAGACTGAAAGTAACTCGAGTCTATGCCTGAGGTTCCCTGATAAACGCAGATTTCCTAGCTGAGTTTTGGGACAGTGAGTATTGTACATATGTCTCCAATATTACATAGGTCATTCTTTGTATGTTTTCGTCTCCATAGTGCACAGGACATACTAAAACACTGAACAATTTTTTCACTTTGTATCTGAAATTAAGATTTAACTCCATACACAGTATTTTGATTTGCTAAATCTGACAGCCTCAGCCACATCCCCTTTTAGATATCACTTTCCTCTTAAATCTTCAAAAGAGCTCCTTCGTTTCCTTGCTTTACCTAGACACTCTGCATCACATCGATCTAGTTCTCACTCCCATCTCACCATGGAGATGGCTCCTAGGGACTCTATGAGCTACTTCTTCATCCTGTTTGCTTCCACAGTTGCGTTCGACACCATGATACACTTAAAATAGTCTCTTATATTTAGTGGAAAACTGCACATATACGCACATACACATACACATTCACTACATACATATCAATATAATTCATACGTGTACACATACTTACTTAGGTGTGTGTGGATCTATATCTACACCACATATATAATACACATCACACACACACACACACACACACACACACACACACACACACACACACACATCTGCTCCCCCAAACACCTGGTGAAGACAATCTTTCCTCAGCTTTCTTCGGCAGACTTTTTTTAAATTTTTTTTTTATTTTTCCATTCAAAAATTTACACTTCCTCCCCTTCTCCCATTCCCCTCCCGCTCCCCCACTAGCCCTCATCCCTGCTCCTCCATCCTTAAGAGAGGGCAGAGTACCTTGCCCTGTGGGAAGTCCAAGGCCCTCCCCACTCCATCCCGGCCTCAGAAGGTGTGCATCCATATAGACTAGGGTCCCAAACAGCCAATACATGCAGAAGAGACAGGTCCCAGTGCCATTATTGATGGCTTCTCAGTCCTCCCCCATTGGCAGCCACATTCAGAGAGTTCGGTTTGATCACATGGTCATTCAGTCCCGGTCCAGCTGGATTTGGTGAGCTCCCATTAGATCAGGCACACTGTCTCATTGGGTGGACCAACCCCTCGTGGTCCTGACTTCCTTGCTCATCTTCTCCCTCCTTCTGTTCTTCAACTGGACCTTGGGAGCTCAGTCCATTGCTCTGATGTGGATGTGGGTCTCTGTCTCTATCTCGATCCATCGGACGAAATTTCTATGATGATATTCAAGAAATTCATCAGTGTGACTATGGGACAAGGCCAGTTCAGGTCCCCTCTCCTCTGTTGCCTAAGGACCTAGCTGGGGTTCGGCAGACTTTTTTATTTCATCATCTTGAACACTTCAGAGCTAAACTTTAAGCCCTGGGATTTTTTTCTCCTTATTTCTAAAGTTCACACTTGGTAATTTCATTCAGTTGTATGGCTTCCAATGTTATTTTTGTGCCAAATATCTTTGTATTTCTCTACCTAGCCAAAGTCTTTCTTTTTTAAGCTTTGGGCGTTTCTATCTAGATGACTTCCCAGTATGCCAAACCCAGTGTGTTAAGTGTTGCAGCGTACTCTTCTTCCAAGTCTTTTTCCTTTAGTAAACAGAGTTTTCTCCTGCCCAGCGCGTTCCTAGGCAGCTGGTGTTTCTGTGCTTCTGCCTTCTCCCTCTTACATCTATTGATTTCCAAAACCATCTTAAGGCAGTGTTGGTTCTGCCTCTGAGACAGAGCTTTGTCATCCACATCTCCCTTCCCCGCCTATTTCTGTTTCATTCATACCTCATTTTCCTGTATTATTTTACAACCTCCTCCTTCTTCGGAATGCATCTTTTTTCCTCTCTCCCAAACCATACTATATCCAACTAAACACAATACCATCATGATTTACTACATTGAAGCTATAAAAAATCCTCTGTAAGCCAAAAGTCCCATATGATTTTTACCCCTGTGCAAGTCCACCATGTAATGGCAGTCTCTCTTATGCTGTATTTTTTCAGACTGCCAGCAATCTGTGGGCTCCTTTAATGTAACCAATGATTCTCTACTGCTAGCCCCTGTCATAGGAACTCTTTACCAGGTATAGGTCAGGGCTAGCTCACCCTGGAGAAAACCACATGCCCTTCTAGTTTGGGCTTTAGTACCAAACATTTCCAGATACTCTTTGAATGAAGATGCCTGTGTCTCTGACTCTTCCTTGCTCTATGTGTTTGCAATGGTGAAGAAGTATCATTCATGATATGAATTCATGAAGCCAAGAAGAACTCCGGGCACTGTTTTGTGTCACCTTCTTCAGAACTGGATCTGAGACGGAGGTAGACTGTGAGAACTAAGCTTTGCACCATGGATGCTTCCTTCCCTAAAATATTTTTGAAATACTACAGCAAACCACATAAACATACACTTTGCTGACCTGGAAGATATTGGAAGCAACCTTAAATTACAGCAACCTTAATCTCTCACACACATGCATATATATATATATATATACATATATAGTGTATATAATTGCTTATATATAATATTGTATATAATTGCTTATATATACTATGTGTGTATTATCTTACAAGTCGTGTTATTTTTTTCCTATAGTTCTCATAAAAGTCTTCGAAGGAAAGTTATTAAAAGGTCATTATAGAAGAATAGCTCAAGCTTGGAAAACAAAAGTTAAGGCTATGGATGGTTCTGTGGGTAAGAAGTGGTTGTGCAAGTGTGAAGACCTAAGTTTAAATGCCAAGAACACACACGGAGTCTAGGCACTGCAGTGCTTGTCTGTGTTCTCAGTGCATCAATGGGACAATGGGGCCTGGAGACAGAACTGCAGGAAGTTATCATGGCAAACATAGCATTAAACAACAAAGAGATTCTGCCTCATACAAGATGGAAGACAAGGACTGACACCCGAGGTACACACACACACACACACGCACACACACACACACACACACACCCTGCCACAAATGTTTTTAAAAAGCATATTATACACACCTTTTCACATTTCGTGAAATAGCAATAGTTAATGACTAATGGATAATGGATAATTTGGGCTCTTCCTTGGTACTGTTAAGGACTTAAATATTCCTGGGTAGCAAGACAGGTTTTTGTGGGGACAAAGGTTGAGGATATAGAAAAAGCCGTATCTGGGATTTATAACACTGTCGTACAGGGTGACCCTGCACCCAATTTTGATGGAGTGGCATGAGCACAGGCTACCTACACAAGCTGGAGCGGACCTGTGCTGACCACAATGACTTCAGGGGCAGCAGGGCAATGCTTTCCCGCTCCAAGGTCTGTGAATCTATTATCTTAAAACACACATGTAATTAAAAGCCCAGTCATAGACATTAATGGGAAGAAACACATTTCTTAGAAGAAAGACACGGGCCTGTGGAATTCAGCTGAGTGCTTTTCCTCACATGGCGCATCTTTTCTTCTCTCAGGCTCCCAGTAACTGCAGATTCCTGTTCCAAGAGCAGCTCTGTGATTCATGCTGACATGGCTGTCAGTGCCCTCAATTCATGTAGATATTTAAATGAGAATTGGAAAAGATCTCATTTTTAATTTAAAATGGTCTTGATTTGAATTAAACAGCCAAATTCTTTGTACTTTTCCTTGCAGCCGGAACAGGTGCGAGCGAGGAGGCAGGGGACGCAAAGCTTGACCTCTTAATTCTGCTCGATCTCCCCCTGTCTTTCAGGCACTGTTCCTCACCTCTAAGTCTGTAACTGAGATGTCATTTCTTCCCGAATTTTTAGTTTGTTATTTTAGTCAGAAGGTGAGTTTGGAGTCAGGAGGGTGAGGAAATTGATCTTGCTCCTAATGGGATAGAGTCGGCACAGGCGGGGTGACTGGCTTCCAGGCTGCCTTCTATTAGCATTGCTACTTTTAGAGAAACCCTTCCTGAAGTGATTAGTGTGGGAGGATGGGTTTAGTCTCCTGTCTTCTCCTTTAAAACACTCCGACTGAGCGATCCCAGAAGGATCAGATTTCTCACTTGTACTGAAAATGTCACTCTAACAGTTATCTCGCTGCACAGTTGAGTTTTTGAGAAATCCTTTGAGTTTCTGCATTCACACCACTTCTCCATCACTGTGCTAAAAATGACTAATGTAGCTCGGAGCCCGTGAGACTGTGATATCTGATGGCCAGCCCCCCATCACACACAGACATACACAGACACACACACACACACACACACAGACACACACACAGACACACACAGACACACACACACACACACACACACACAACTGACATGGATTCTTAAAGACTGAAAATGCCTTAAATGCTGTGTGGAACTTTGCGGGGGGGGCGGGGCGCTAGGTGCCTGAAACCTATCCCAAAGTTAGTTTTATTCTGGTCAATCCTGTTCCACAGTCATCTGGTCCAACATGACCGACCCAGATTACCTGGTTTTCAGGAGAACACACTGCTCCAATGTGTGACAGTTTTATATTTAAAACTAAACCCTGGCATTGGAATTTCGAAAGGCTTTATTTAATTTTATCCTCTAATCATCTCTGGGGAAAACGAAAAGCATTGCCCCTTTTTTAATTAAGAGAAAACGGTCTTAGAGGGATAATGACTTACCGAAAGTGATGTTTATAGTCGAAGGCCCATTCTCTTTGGGGGACACTAATTAGTCACTGTAAGCCAGCATAGGATCACAGGAACAGATCGTCTAAATGAAACTCATTTCCTTTCTTGAATTATGTTCAAATGTGTAAGGGGGTTGTCACAAACACAGAAGGAACCCACTCCCAGTAAAGCATAATAAAACCTCCTGTGATGTCAGTTAGGGAGGGAAGAGGAGGTGGTTGGGTGGAATGAGAGTAATTAGGTGAATTGGGAACTGATTAGATCCACAAGGGGAGGATTAAGTTGGTTGTCATTAACTTGCCGTGAGGTCTGTGGGAATTTCACATAGGGCTCTATTTTCAGGTCTGTCCAATTCAACAATTGTGTCAATTACCTGGGAGAAGTCGAGGGGCTTGCTTACTAAACCTGCAGACAACACAAGAGAGATCAGCAATTCACTGGGTGACAGAATCAAGTTCCAAAAATGTCTATTTTTCAGCATGATGGGTTGACACTTATTAAGGGGAAGGATAACATCCTGTATTTAATTAGGGAGAAAAACACCGATGAGTGCAGCTTAATGGAGAATAACTGCCAAAACAAGGATAAGGAGTTTGAGGTTTTAATTGACCACCAGCATGGTATAACTGCTGAACAACTCAACAGAATCTCCATGTGTGGGTGGGGAGATGAGAGAAAGACAGACAGAGGAGACTGATACGCATCCTGTATGTGCCTATTTTGAGTATTGTGCTTGAATTTGGAAACCATGTTTTGAAGATATTGACAAATGGTTCTTTAATGGTTGCAGAATGACAGGGAAAGAGCAGGAACTATGTAAATGAAAAGAAAAAAGTGGCTTTTCTATAAAATAGAAGGGGGTTGGGACTGCAATTTTTTACTGAACAGTAGCTGCGGTTATTAGTTACTTAATTCTCAGAGCAATACAATGCATTATTTATTATGGTGATGATGAACATGGACACAGAACATGAAAGGAGACTCTCATGGTTCGTACTTACTTAGGTGGTCTGACCCGAAAACTTATAACACATCATTCCTTTGCATATTTATCAACACATATGGTAAGAAGTCAGGTTTGTTCTACAGAATATACATATCAGTGGAAGGAGATCGGAGTTCCATTGCCAAGCAGAGATATTTTCTGTATGCTAAGGGGTGACTGAGCTTCTATTTTTTGGTACAAGGTTAGACTCAATGTGACATGAGGCATTATCCAACTGAAAGATTCTAATTTCTTGAGATATGATTTGATGCAACTCAATTTTATTATGAACAGAAAATGAGAACCTTGAAAAGAAGAAAGTAAATTAGTTAATTGCTGGTTTAAATGGTGGCAATGTCAGTACATGTTTGGAGTGTCTGACCTCAGAGCCCATTTTGGTAAGTATCTTTGGAAAGGTCATCAAAACTTTGATCATTATATAAACTGTCTTTTTTCCATCTTCTACTCTATCTAGAATAGGATCAATATTATCTCATGTGCATACCAGCAGACGGACAGAGGTAACTTAGTAGGAATTAAATATGTCTTTATAAGGTCCTTATGCTTGGGGACTTCTTCATTGGCTAATATGCGAAATGATTTGGGCATATTGGGAGAATCAGGTCTCTTTCAGACATAAGCTGAGCTGCATGGAGCACTTTATTTTTTCTGCTTTAATTACATTATTTAAAAAACAAAGAAAATGCTATGGCCTTCTCAAAAGTTTTGTAATAAATCTAACAATGAAAGTAAAAGCTTCTACCCCAGCTAAGACTCCGAACAATAGCAGACACATAGCCTGAACTGGCCATCTCTTGTGACCAGATTGGTGCTTAGCCCAATTGTCATCAGAGAGGCTTCATCCAGGAACTGATGGAAACAGATGTAGACCCACAGCCAAACATTAGGGAGAGTTCTCAGGGAATCCTGCAGAAAGAGGGACTGAAAGGATTGTAGGAGCCAGAAGGTGTTGTGGAATATTATCCTAAGATGTGTTACATTCATGTATGCAGTGGAATATTTGCTTAATGATGTAAAGATGTGCTATATTCTTTTATGCTGCATTTGTTTAACTCTGTAAAACTGTTACTTTGCCTGTCGAAAACACCTGATTGGTCTAATAAAGAGCTGAATGGCCAATAGCTAGGCATGAGAGGGATAGGAGGGGCTGCCAGGCAGAGAGAATAAATAGAAGAAGAAAAAGAGAAGATGGATGAACAAGAAAAGGAGGAGTGGGAAGATGCTGGGGGCCAGGCACATAGCTACATAGTTACACAGCCACACAGTCAGATATAGGATAAGAAGGAAAGAAAAGGTACACAGAAATAAAGAAAGGTACAATCCCGGAGGCAATATAGGTGTATAGGATAATTTAAGAAAAGCTGGCTAAGATTGGTCTACAGAATGAATTTCAGAACAGCCTGCAAAGCTATACAGAGAAACCCTATCTCAAACTGCATCTCATGCCAAAAAGGAAAGGCTAGGAATAAGCCAAGTTAAGTAAGTAATTTTCATAAGAATAAGACTCCATGTGATTACTTGGGAGCTGGGTGGCGGGCCCCCAAAGAGCAAAGAGTGAAAACAAACAAACAAACAAACATATTTTGGCATACCAATGTGAGGCTCAAATATCCCTACGGCCTTAGAAAGCTGAAAACAACAACACGGACATGGCTCTGGCACTCCAGAGTTGGGGTGTTAAATGCAGTTTCTCATCAAGCACACTTCTAATGGGGCCAGGAACTTTAGGCTTGGCTTTCACAATCCAAGATGTGGGTAGTCAGCTCCAAAGCTGCACAGAGGTCCTAGTCACAGAGTTTAGCAGTTTTTTGCTCATGCAGACAAAAAAGAAAAAAAAAAAGACTAGAGATACACAGTAAAGCAGATTCAGATGGGAAAAAACCCTCTAAACAAGTTCCAGTGTTTTTACTATGTGTACAGGTTTAAGAAAAAAAGAAAAAGGATATAGACAGTCATAGAAATAGAGTTTAAAGATATTAAAGTCTTTAAAGAAGGAAGAAAAGTAATATAAAAGAAAAAAGTCATGTAATGATGGAAAATACACAGGGAGTCTGGATCTTGCTTGTTATTGTGTTGATTTTGAATTTTCTTATTGCTGATAACCAAATGACAGCTGCTGACAGACATGGGATAGAAAGAGGGACAGATGAAATAAACTAGCCTCGATATTTTAAAAATGCCTTAACTTTAAAATGGAACTGAAAAAATTGCATTGCTTTGGAGAAGTGGTTTTGCTTTTATTTTTAGGAAACAAGAGATTGTGAATTCCTTCAGGGTTAATATGGATTAGGTTTGATCAAGGGAAACCTTTTGAATCCTAACAGGTGATATATATCAACAAAGGTTGTAGTTGGCCTTCTCAGGACTTGGTGATTATCTCAATTTTCTCAGGGACCCTTAAATATAACTTTGCCCACTGACAACAGTAAGCAGTCTGGAGAACAAAATGCCCACATTTCCAAGAGTTGCAATGGGTGGTCTTTGGTTATTTAGTGGGTTGTGGATGTCACCCAGCCACTCAGGTACACAGCCAGACATGGAATAAGAAGAAATGAAAAGATACAAAGAAATAGAGAAATGTAAAATCCCAGAGGCAATAGGAAGATGGGATAATTTCAGTTAAGAAAAGCTGGTTAGAAATAAGCCAAACATAGGCTGGGCATTCATAAGAAAGAATAAGTCTCTGTGTATTTATTTGGGAGCTGGGTAGGTGGCCCCCAAAAGAGTAAAACAAACAAAAAACCAACAACTATAAGAAGGATCTAAGACACCACAAGGAACCTCATGGAATCAACTAACCTGCACTCATAGAAGTTCACAGAAACTGAACTGACAACCAGTGAGCCTGCACAGGACTGACGTCATACTGGGTTGCCTACATGGGGAGGTGTTTAGTCTTTTCTTAAAAAAAAAAATTTAAAAAGATTTTGTTTATTTATTATGTATGCAGTGTTCTGCCTGCATGTTTGCCTGCATGCCAGGAGAGGGCACCAGATCTCATTATAGGGGATTGTGAGCCACCACGTGGTTGCTAGGAATAGAACTTAGGACCTCTGGAAGAGCAACCAGTGCTCTTAACCTCTGAGCCATGTCTCCAGCCTCCGAGGTGCTCAGCCTTACTGCAACTTAATATGCTCTGTTTTGTTGATACTCATGGGAGATCTGCCCTTTCCTAAAGAGAAATGGAAGATGAGTGGATTTGGGGTGGGAACAGAAGTGGGTGGTGGTAGGGACTGGGAGGAGAGGAGGGAGAGGAAACTGCAGTCAGGATGTAATATATAAGAGAAGAATAAGTAAAATAAATAAAAATTTTAGAAATATATATAAAAGAAAGTAAAAGCTTCTACTATACAATGCAAATTGTCAATGATAATTTAGATTTTCAATGAAACCTTTCTGCAGGAAGAAATCAGTTAAATGTGTTAAGAGGCAGCCAATAGAGTGTGAGATGGCCTTTGGCAGCTATACATCTGACAGAAGATTGATATCCAGAACTTTCAAAGAATTAAAAACAATAAACAAGAAAACAAACAATCCAACAAAAATAGGCTAATGAAATAGACAGTTTGCAAAAGATGAACTACAAATGACTGAGAAACATAGGAAGAAGCATTTAGCTTCACTAGCCATGGAAGAAGTGCACACCTAAGTTATGTTGAGATTCAGAAAATCAGTCAGTGAGAACCAACAACATATACTGTAAAGTAAGAATGCGGGTGTCTTGGTCGCTGTTCTATTGCTGGGAAGTGACAATGCAACCAAGACAACTGATATACAAGAAAGCTTTTAATTGGGGGACTTACTTAAAGTTTCAGAGGTTTAGTCATTGTCTTAGTTAGGGTTTCTATTTCTGTGAAGAGACACCATGACCACAGCAACTCTAATAAAGGAAAACATTTAATTGGGACTGGCTTATAGTTTCAGAAGTTTAGTCCATTATATTCTTGGTATTGTATAAGCAGACATGGTGCTGGAGAAGGAGATGAGAGCTCTACATCTTGATCCACAGACAGCAGAAGAAACTGTGTGCCAGGTTGAGAACAGTTTGAGCATGTATGAGACCTCAAAGCCTGCCTCCATAGTGACACACTTCCTCCAACAAGGCCATACCTACCTAGCAAGGCTATATTTTCTACTAGTGCCACTCCCTATAGGCCAGGCACTCAAATACTTGAGTCTATGGGGACCATTCCTATTCAAACCACCATATTTACTATCGGCACACATGGTGATGGAACTAAGAGCTCCATACTAATCTCAAGGCTGAAAGAGAGATACTGGCCTGGTGTGGGCTTTTGAAACCTCAAAGCCCACCCCCAGTGACACCCTTCCTCCAACAAGGCCATACCTCCCAATCCTTCTCAAATAGTGCAATTCCCTGTTGCCTAATCATTCAAATATATACGCCTCTGGGGCCATTTTTATGCAAACTACCACAGTGGGAAACAAGGAATCCTGTACACTGCTAGTGGGAAGATAAACGAGTCCACTCTCAATGGAAGCTAGTATGGAGGTTTCCCAAAGACTAAAACTAGATCAACCATGTGACCTAGGTATATCACTAAAGGACTCCAAATCAACACACCACAGAGACACTTGCTCACTGATGTTACTTGCCGGCTCACAATAGCCAAGCTATGTACATAAGCTAGGTGCACAGCAAGGGAATGAATAAATAAAATGTGGTATATGTATACAATGAGATGCTTGTCAGCCATAAAGGAGAATGGAATTATGTCATTCGCAGGGAGATGTTTGTTGATGAAGACTGTCATAGTAAGCAAATTCCCTGTGGAAATGGAAGAGGGAGGGATAAGAAAAGGCAGTGTAGGGGTAGCAGGCATCAGAGAATATGTGTAATATACAATATTTATTTGGGAGTTTTTTTAAAATTAATACAAAAAAGAAATGTTTGCAGGAATAATCATGTCAAAGATTTTGACAGATCTGGTTTCTGGGAGCTGGGAGGTATTTTTGTTTATAAATTTCTTGAGAGAGCAGAGAATCTTTGGTTTTCATGGTGGGTGACTCATATCCTACATAATAATTTATACTAATAGATGACTCTTGGTAGAGGGCAGGTGTTACAGTTTGTATGAACGGAATGACTCAGAATGGAACTGGCTACCCAAAAGCGTAAATTGCAGGCTCTTAGCCAAGTTATAGATGTCCAAATTTGAGGGAAGAGGAGGAGGAGGGAGACTATATTCAACAATGTCAATGATTCAATCAACCTTGATGCCTAACAGAGTCTCAGGAAGAATGGTGAAGACGTGGTAAGTTTTGTCACTGGGAGAATTCTTCATTCTATGATACGCTAATGGGTTGAGCAGGTACTGCGTCCTTTTAAATGGGACATTCTCAGTGGTGGAGCCATCACAGGCTTGTACTTTGTGCTTCTTCTGATGGTACATTTGAATTTGTCTTCTTTTATAATAAAACATTAATCAAAAGGACTGGAGCTGGGGCCTAATGAGAGAGCATAGTGGGTAAAGACACTTGCCACTAAGCCCAGGACTCAAGTTTGGGTTTCAGAATCCATATGGTAGAGAGAGAACTGATTCCTGCAGGTGTTCCTCTAACCATAACATGTATTCTGCGTTACACAACCCTATCCTCATACACACTCACACATACAAAATATATGCAAAACAAAATGTAAAGTAGTGGGCAGAGGATGGAGTCATTGGCAGAGGGCTTGCCTGGTGGACAGAAAGCCCTGGGTTCAGTTTCTAGCACTGCCTGAATTGGGTGTGGTGGTGCATGCCTATAATCCCAGCACACAGGAGGCTGAGACAAGCTTCTCCTAGCAAAAGGCAACAATAGTGTGGCTGCATCTGAGCTCTTATCAGCTCCTACGGAATTCAGAACTCGGTTAAGGCAGTCTTTGGGGATACTATTCCATTAGGCTCAGTTTCGCTGGCCCGTGAAGGCAGTTTTCCTCACTACCCTTCTATGCCTCACCCCCTCTCTATGTTCCCCGAGCCCACTTTGAGTAGTAGTGACTAAATGAACTTGGGGTTCAGTAATGGCTGGGATCTACAAAGTTGTGGCTGGTAGACAACACAAAGGAATTGGGGGGAGAATTCAGGAAGGTCGATCTCACTGTGGCAAGATGCTTAAGGCAGTAAAGTCTGCTTCAATTTGTAAAGACCTAAGTAATAATATTTGACTTTGAAGTTTTAGTGTATGTCAGATGAGATTTGATTGTAGAAGCACTCTTTGTACATTTATATGTATATTTATTTATTCTGTGTACCCTTATTGAGTCTTCTCCATTTTTACCTTCCACCAACTGTGTTTCAGGGATGGCATTCTGATTGCCAGGGTTGACAGCAAGCCCCTTCACCCACTGGACCATCTTACCAGCCTTGTAGAATTTTTTTAAAGTCAACTTTCAGAATTATTTCATTAAGCAACATGACGCAAGGAAGCATGATTAGCACGGGAAGTGCTTAGAAGCAAGTTTAAGTGAGACTTCTTCAGGTCATTTATAAAATCTTGAAAGGAATACTTTATCACAAGCAAAACTGGCCATCAGAGGTCAAACACTGTAAATTCTGGAGCTGATGTTGTGAGTTTGAATTTGAGTTCTCTGAGAATCACAACAGGATTGCATGCTATTCTGTGTGGTGTGGGTCTTGAGACACAGTGGGTGAGTGCCCCACACATGCTATTGCTGAACTTTCTCAGATACTTACAGGCAAGGTTTGTCTTTATCACCCAGTCAATTAAAATGGACAGATTTTTACCAAACCTGTTATATTAACTGTTCTTGATGTTAGTGCTTCCCTGAATCACTGGAAATCTAGGGGTTTGGGATGTGTTTATTTTGCTGGTCCTGGCACCCCAATACCCCATACGTAGAACACAGTGGGTTCTTGATAAATAATTTTTGAACTCTGTGTTGAATTCGTTGCTGAGGGACTATTTTCTTCATACTCTGAAAGCAAGTAAACTGGATCTGTTTAAGAGAATACAAATCATTTCTCCCCCCTTTTATATTACTTTAAGTATACAACCATAAATATTTTCGAAAATAGAGAAGAGTAAGTCTATGGTATTTTCCTTAAAGTAAGCAACAGTCAATTAAGATAAAATTTTAGGTACAGTGACATTCAAAAATAATATTGTAAGATGGGTTGATTTAAAAATACAGTCAAAGGCACATCCCTTGGCCATTAATCATAATGTCCGGGCTGCCTGTCTTTTCTGCTCACAAGCCAAGTTAAGATTAGTATTTTAACATTTGTGTCTCAATTTTTCATATTCTTGTTTCTCTATCCATTTCATTTGTTAGCCACCTTAGGATTTCTCCTCGGTTGTATAGGCAACATTTGGGGCCCATCAAGAGCAAAGGAGGCCTTCGAGTAGCCTAGAATCCTGCATGTATGCAGATGCTCTTTTCCGCATTGTCTTCGATAGCTACCAGCCATTATTGAACACAGCCCCATCACAAGACCTAATGTGAATACGATGACCAGTTCACTTTAAAATGCACTTTCAAAAGACACTCTATGCTGTCTCATGGGAAGTGACATTCTGTTATTACCTCCTCCTATCAAAAGGAAAATAATTCCCAGAAATTAATGAATACAGCAAGAGTCTACCTCTTATCTTAATTCTATCTTAATTGCAAAAGTGGATCAATTAAAAAAAAAAGACTATGCTTGCAAAGACCCTCTCTTATGGTTTTGTCTCCCAGCTCCCTAGTCATCAGTTCAATGTATACAAGCATGAGATGAGTGAATTCTTACCTTTTGAGATGAGATAAACCAACTCCACCAGCAGTGCCCCTGTGAAACAGGCAAATCCATGAAACAGCGTCAAAAAATTCATGGACGTTCCTCTGAAGGTGCTTGGAATGAATCTGTGTATTGCCGTGGAGACTGGGAGAACAAGAAGAGGCCAGAATTTAGGACTTCACCTAAGTCACTTTTATACACTATGTCCCAATGAATGCCTACCATGCATCAAATTTACCAATGAGCAAAATGTATGCATGGGACTTTGATAAGGTTAGCACCCAGGTAGGATATGATGCAGTTTACAGTTAACTTCAATATGATATGAACTTCAATAAAATATTACAGCATACACCCTCATACAGCTGCCAGGAGAACCTGATTGTCTGGCAGGTGAGTGCTGTAATGTCTTCACCAAATTTCATCCAATCTTGAATATTTCTGATGCATTTGTATCAAGGTGTGAGCTGTTCTGGATATCATTTCTGTCATGAAGTCTCTGCTTGAGATTCCCATGGCCTATGGAAAACTTGAATTTCTCCTAGAAAGTTTGTGCAGGGATTCTGGAGTTAAACAAGAATGATCTAAAATCTCACGACAACCATTTATTAGCCCTGTGACCACATGTGAGTTTATTAATCTAAGTCTCGACATCCTCCTATTTGAAATGGGAATATTATCATTTCTCACAGACAGAGAGGTATGGTTATATCTGATGCACTACCTATAACATGCTGTGATTAATGCTGTCTTACATGTGTTAAATAAGTTTAGGTACCTTTATTCATTTTTTCTTTTTATTCTTTTTATTAATTTGGTGAGAATTTCATATAATGTGTTTTGATCATGTTCATGCCCAACTTCCCCCCATAACTCCTTCCAGATCTACCTCAATTACTTACTCACCCACCCCTGCAGCATCCTATCTTCCTTTTTTGTTGTTGTTTTATAACTCATGGATTCCAGTTTGTGTGGCCCACATCTCCTGCATGTGGAGCCATCCCTTGGAGCATTGTTGACCTACCAGGAGCCACACCTTTAAAGAAGACTGAGATTCCATTCCCTAGAAGTCATTCTCAGTTAGGGGTGGGGACCTAGACTTATGAATTCCTTCCTACTCAGTGATGTAAAGTTGATTGGCTTTGTCTTTTGCAGGCACCCACAGCTGTTGTGAGATCATGAGTGTAGGGATCCTGCCATGTCTAGAAGATGCTTTCCCTCTGGGTCCCCCTCTGGCTCTTATAATCTTTGCACTTCCTCGTCAGCAGTGATCTCCGATCCTTGGGATGAGTGTGATATAGATGTCTCCTTTGTGACTGAGCAGACAACTGATTGCTGTTCTGGGCACTTTGATCAGCTGTGAGTTTTTGTGTTAAGGTTAGCTATCTTAAACAGTATTTATCCTATCTGTGCAAGGCACCGCACAAAACCCTCTGTATACATTGACCATGTCCTGGTTAGCCCAATTGTCAACTTTGCACAGGTTAAAGTCATCTTAGAGAAGGAGCCTCCACTGAAGAGTTGCCAAACCAGAATAGCAGGTGGGAACCACTTGATTATTAATTGATATAGGAGGACTCTGCACACTATAGAGGGGGGAGCCATCCTTAACCAGGTGGTTCTGGGCTGTGTAAGAAAGCTGGCAAGCATAAACCAGCCAGGGAATGAGAAGTGTGGTGAGATTCTGTTTGTGCTTCAACAAATAAAGCTTGCTTGAAGATCAGAGTGAGGAGCTAGCCAATAGTTAGCCATAGAGGCCAGGCAGTGTGGTACACACCTTCAATTCCAGCACTTGGGAGACAGAGGCAGATGGATCTCTGTGAGTTCAAGGCTACCCTGAGCTACATAAAATCGATCAGACTAAAAGAGATTCAGAGCCAGGTGGTGATGGCTCACACATTTAATCCCAGTACTTGAGAGTCACACATGTTTAATCTTAGCACTAGGGATGTAGAGACAGGAAGAGATTTGGGTGGGCAGAGAGAGGAATATAAGGTTGGAGGAGACAGGAGCTTATGGCATTCAGTGTGAGCATTCTGTATGAGGTTCCCTAGAGATTGGATCACCCATTTGGCCTGATTTTTCAGTAGAGGTAAGAACTGTTGACTGCTCTGCTTCCCTGATCTTTCAGCATTTCCCTCTATATCTGATTGGGGTTCTGATTACTAAAACCAATTAGAATTTGGACTACAGCAGGCAACATTCCTCCATGGTTATATGGTTTCTAATTTTCTTCTTTTTCTTTTGTGCTTTAAAAATTTTTCTAGCCGGGTGGTGGTGTCACATGCCTTTAATCCCAGCACTAAAGAGGCAAAGGCAGACAGATCTCTGGGAGTTCGAGGTCAGCTTGGTCTACAAGAGCTAGTTCCAGGACAGGCTCCAAAGTTCCAGAAAAACCCTGTCTTGAAAAAAACCAAACAAAAACAACAACAAAGACATTTAAAAGACAAGATCTCCTGAGTAAACTGGGAGTGTGGGAATCATGGGAGAGGGTAGAAAAGAAGTGGGGAGGAAGGAAGAGGAGAAGAGAAAAATATGTAGCTCAATAAAAACAATAAAAATCATCTTGTAAAAAATTTCTAATGTGAGTGTTGTTGCTTAAAGTAAAATAGTCCCACATTAGCTCAGAATGGAATATAGTAAAGCTTTAATTATTATTTAGGGGTAGACTCACAGGAAAGGTGGTGATCCGAAGTCTTCTGCATGGACGGGGAAATGGGATCGAATCCAGCAGCCAAAAGGGGCCACGCATGCTTTTACATCTGCATACATAGTACATGTGACCATGCCCAAAGTGGGCCAGTATCTTAAAGTCTATTGGCTGAAGAAGCTGCCACCTCACATCTCCATTTTGTCTAAACACGTGAGCTATTATTTATAGACAATTTACATTGGTATAGTTTCTTGTATATTGATACAAATTCAAATTATATTTGTTATATTGAAAATGCTCCTAGTTCTATTTACAATATTTGTGTACCTATGCAACATTATTTTGTCATAGTGTATGCATGTGTGTTTCTACCTCTGTTTAAGATATTTTGTATATTGATGCAATTTTAGGATATATTTATCATATTGCACTATACATTTCTAACTCTGATCAAGATATTTATACATTGTTTACTTTTTGAGAACATTGTCCTCATTTGCTGCACAGTTGTTTAAAGATTATTAATATTAATATTTTAAGATGAAGCTTTAGTATTTAAGCTATATAGATATTAAGAATTATAGGTCAATAGTCATCCATGTTTGTCATACGTATAGTTAGACTAATCAGGTTCTTTAGATACATAGAGATTGTATTCTGCATAGATAGGTAATCTTCAACCACTTCAAAGAACTGTAGAATATGACATTTAAATAACTTAGAATTTTGTGAACATGAGACACGATTGCTCCTGACAGTACCAATCTCTTCCTGAGAGAATGTTGGACACCAAAGGACACTCCACTTGGAGCCTGTTTTCTTCTTGGTAAAACTGGCCTTTGGGCAAAGAATTGCCCCTCCCTTAACCACTGACAAAATGCATGGTGTTCAGACTGGACAAAGAGGATACAAGCAAAAAGACTGCCATACTTTGCCAAGGCCAGGTAATGTGGTTTTAAAATTTTTCCTGCCTCTGAAAATGGTCTGTCAGTTACTCTAGGCCTTAGCCAAAGTTGGTTGCTCCAACATTGCAAATGAGACTTTGGGAGATGGTCCAGGTAGCTGGTTGTCCCTGTCATTTCTTGTACCTTTTGGAAGTTGCTTGATTGCTTTTCCTGTTTACTCAAATAACATTATTTCCCTTCTCAGGTCGTGGAAGGGTTTGAAGATTAGATAGTCATAGTTATTTTCCTCTCATGACTTAGTCAAGCATTTCTAAAACAAGAGTTAGACACCTTAGGATAGGATGATATTGAAACATTTAGCATATGTTTCTTGCTTGATGATGTTCATGCTGGTTGTAATTTTAATTTTTATACTTGATATTTGTTCTTATTGCATACAGTTTTGTATTAGGCTTATAACTCTTTTATTTAGACAAAAAGGGGGGGGTGTGCAGTGGGAACTCCTTTAGCCAATAATCTTTAAGATACTGGCCCACTTTTGGCATGGTCACATGTACTATAGATGCAGATGTAAAAGCATGTGTGGCCCCTTTTGGCTGCTGGATTTGTTCCCAGTTCCCTGACCATGCAGAGGACTGCTGATCACCACCTTTTCTGTGAGTCTACCTGTACATAATAAATAAAGCTTTACTACACTCCATTCTGAGCTAGTGTGGGACTATTTTATTATAAACAGCAACAAATGAGATCGTAAATTGATATTAAGACTCAGTTTTTAAAAGAAGAGATAATAGAAAATGGTTGAACTTGAAGCACTAAACATTTTGTTGTCTTGTCTATAAGAATAGAGGTATGTTTTTATTGCCTTTTTTGTCTCTTGGGAATTGGTCAGATCTGGCTTACTTGTATTTCCTCTAGAAAAACTCTGTCTCTGCCCATAGCATCCCCCAACTATGTTATTATCATTAATATGCATGTGTGGGCACAGGGCCATAGCATTTGTGTGGTCAGAGGGCAACTTTCTGGGGTCAGTTCTTTCCTTCTACTCATAGCTCCCAAAGCTTGAACTCAGGTCACCAGGCTCGATGGCAAGCTTGTTTATTTGCAAAGCCATCTTGCCAACTCTTGTCTAGCACTGTGGTGGTTTGAAAGAAAATGGCCCCCAAAGGGTGTGGTACTATTAGGAGGTGTGGCTTTGTTGGAGTGGGTATGGCCTTTTTGGAGGAAGTGTGTCTTGGTGGAGACAGGCTCTGAGGTTTTATATATGCTCAAGACATGCCCAGTGTCTCAGTTAGCTTCCTGTTGCCTTTGGATCAAGATGTAGAATTCTCCAGTACCATGTCTGTCTGCACACTGCTATACTCCCAGCCACCATGCTCCCCACCATGATGATAATGGAATAAGCCTCTGAAACTGTAAGGCACCACCTTAATTAAATGTCTTTCTTTATAACACTTGCCATAGTCATGGTGTCTCTCTACCACAACAGAAACTCTAACTTTAAATGTACTCATTTTAAATGAACTTTAAATGCTAAGCCCTTGAAATGAAATTACTAATACACAATACAAATGCACATTACTATTTTTCCCTATAATTGCACCACATTTCCAGTTTATTTTTCTGTATGTCCTCTGCTTCTTTACTTAGGAACATTCCTGTCTATTCTCCAGGAAAGCTGCTGAGAGCTCGTCTGGAGATGGGTAGATATATCCCTTCCTTCTCTGATTTTAGGCCCTGGAAGGGCTGGCAGAGGAGTGCACAGTGCTACACAGGCTCTCAATTGAATAAACACTGGATGGGGGTGAGGACAATGATGAAAGTAAATAACACACTGCAAAGAAAAGCATCTAATGTTGGTGGCCAGGTTCTACAGCTCTTCTATATAGTAGAAATCACCAACCGGTCTGTGAGGTCAAGCCTTCTAGTACTTTCAGGAAGGTTCACATGCATGTAAGAGGCTTTGGGAAGAAATAATTCCGATTACGATGGATTTGGTTTATGAATCCTGCTCATTATAAATACGGGGAGACCAATAATGGGCAGGAAGACTAAGTGGGCTGATTCCTTTCCCTGGGAAGAAGCACGAGACCATGATTACTCTACTACTTAATTATTAATCCCATGCTTTTCTCTTGCTAGAACTTCTGGTGCAGTGCATAATTCATGAATACACTCTGCCAGCTATCTGCCTGCTGGTTAATCTTCCTTTGGTGTCACTTTAGCCATTTTTCCAAAGCCTCCAGTTCCCTTTTATAGGACTTTGCTTTTCAAGCCTTCAGATCTCCAAATCTCAGGGGCCTAATTGCATGTTCTGATCTTGTTCAACTTTAGTGATCATCAGTTTCTGCTTCCAGGCTCCAAGATACTTCTTGTAGCCCATTATGGTGCAGATATTATCAACAAGTCAGTCACTACTCTAAAATAACCACTATACTATGGAGACTCAGTAAAAAAAAATTCAAAGTGTCTGTGAGAACCGGTCTTCTTGCCAACGAGCGCTCAAACGTGCCTCCAGAGAATGGCAGGCGATGGTTTGTGAGGATGGCACCCGCAGTGTGTGCCGAGTCTGTAGCATATGGAGACATAACCACCTTCCTAAGGCACCTGTGATGGGGAATTCATCGCTGGGATTCTTTGTTTTTCACTCCAGTTTTTCATGAACAGTTGAAAATGTGTTTATTATGTTTGACGAGAAGCAAAGGAGCATGCAAAGGAGCACAATCCTTGAAATGGAGCTTACGCCACTGGACCTGCAGAGCAGCATTCTGTCCTTATCCCTGAAGACTTGGGCCGGGAATCTCATGATACCACATTATCCACTACTTCTCTTGTGTGCTGTCTCCTGCCAATCATGGTCACTCTTCTCAAAATGGACAAATTCTCCTCACCTTCTCTGTCAACAGTGTGTCAGCACCTTTACTACCATATAACCCATCCTTCTATTCATCCAAATCTTGGTTTCTCTGTCCATTTGCTTCTGATGTCTCCCATGCCACCTTGATTTTCAATCCATTTACACCTGTAGTCACTATATCATGGACCCATCTAGGGATAGGACAGCTGTGGTGGGAAAGCGACCAGGCCGGCATCCATGTTCATAAAGCTGTACCAGAGCATGGCCATACCCTCCATTATGTATTGTCACCAGCTTGGTTTGAAACACAGTGTCATAGTCAAACAACTAAGATAGAGACCAAACCACAAAATCTATCTATGATAGGCTACTTTGTAAAAGTGACCTTGGCCTGACTTAGTAGTGTCTCTGCACTACCTCTGTGCACCCTCTCAACTTATCTTTCCTAACTCTTCTCTACTCCTCAGTGACTAAAAAGTTGTAAGATCTCCAATGACATAGTTTTGACAGATATCGTCTTGACGTTTTCTTGTGTTTTTGTTACTGGTGGTTAAGTCTAACACTTCCAGGCCTATAAACAGCTGGAGAAGATACTGCTACAGTTAATCCTGGTTTGAAAGCTTTCTTTTCTCCACTAGGAGTGCCAGCACATCTCCAGTGTACCGCAAGTCATTGTAGGGCAGAAGACCAACCTGGATATCTTTAGAGTTAGCTACTATGCCTCCTTGTCCACTATCATTAACATAGGACATAAAAATCATTGATTTCCCTCATTTGCTTATTAACTGAATTAAAAATATGTTTATTTATACCATACTTTGCATACACTCCTTTCTGGAAGGCCAAACTCAGAGGACTATAAGGACAAACCACGAGGACAAAAGGTCTTGCTTGATGAAACATATACTCTTCTGCCAAGAGCCAGACGGTACAGAAGGCAATTCAAGATATTTGTGTTATTTTAAAAAGAAGTGTGTATGTGTGGGGGAGGAGGAGGAGGGAGGTTATTATAGAGACAGGATGGGAAGTCACAAATAAGAGTGACGAGAATAATTTCTCTGAGTGGGTGACTTTGGAGAAAACGCAATGGGAAAAAGCCATCATTTCAAAACAGGAAAAAGCATTACACACCCAAAGTCCATGCACAGGCCTCATAAATGGGATCACACTGGCTGACCTAGAAACATAGAGACATCTGTGAATGGTGAGAGTCAGGATATTATAACATTCAGTGGGAACATCACACAGATGCCAAATCATGGCTATGGGAGCGAGACTGTTCACCTCTATGTCTATTGGGAAATGGTACACCTTCAACTATGGGATGGATGTTTAGGAAAGACTAACAGGGCTGCTCTCAGGAGCATGGACTTGGCACTGGAGGGATGGATCAGTGGTTAAGGACACTAGCTAATCTTTCCAAGGACCTGGGTAGATTTCCAGTACCTACATGGTAGCTAACAACAGTTTATAAGTCCAAGAAGATCTGATTCTCATGGTACACCTTCGATGATGGGATGGATGTTTAGGAAGGGTTACTGTGGCTACTCTCAGGAGCATGGACTTGGCACTGGAGAGATGGATCAGATGAATGTTATGGCTTCTGGAGATACTGGGCACACAATATGATGCCCAGATGTACATGAAGGTGGACAATCATATACATAAAATAAAATAAAAATAATTTAAAAGGGAGAGAGAGAATGGACTAAGGTGGCAGGAGAAGGAGGAGGTGTAAGTGTAGAGGTCTGGATGAAACAGGTGTGGCCAGAGCTAGGTCATATTTCCGAACATTCTGATTCTTGCTATTGGGTTGTAGGCAACATGGAAGAAGAGAATAGAGAGGGATCGTGGGTGGCTCATGGGAGAAAGGCAGTTCTGTTCACATCGTTAGGTATTTAATTTGTTTGTGACACAAGGAGCTGTGTTGAGTCCTGAGGATGGCACTACGAATTTCACTCAAACAGCAGCAAGGAAAATAAACTCACGTGATGTTGCTGATCACAAAGCGTTGTCTATATATAAAACATTCAGTGTTTTGCTTTGCATAAAACACTTTCCTAGGTTCTTGGGCTAACTCCTCTAGATGAGGAGAGAAGCCCAGCGTTGCCAGGTAGTCAGTAGCAGAACAGGGTCTGAACTCAGGTGCAGTGATATTTACTTTGTGTTTTAACAAATGAAGCTTGCCCGGAGAGCAGAGTGTAGAGCTAAGCCACTAGAGGTCAGGGAGTGGTGGCACACACCATTAATCCCAGGACTCGGGAGACAGAGGCAGAGGGATCTCTGTGAGTTCAAGGCCACCCCGGACTACACGAGATTGAATCTGTCTGAAAGAGAAACAGAGCTCACACAAAGGTGATCCCAGCACTTGGAATCCCACCTTAAATCCTAGCAGTAGGAAGGTGGAGACAGGAGTGTTATGGCTGGGCAGAGAGAGGGATATAAAGTGGGAGGAGATGGGATCTCAGTGCAGTCTGAGGTTTGGTGGAGACAGTTGCAGTTGGAGGAGACAGTCTGAGGACAGGACTGCCCATTTGGTCTGAGGATACGGTAGAGGCAAAGTCTCTCTAGTGGTTGACTGCTCTGCTTCCCTGGTCTCTCAGCTTTCATGCCCTAATATCTGACTCTGGGATTTTGTTATTAAGAACAATTAGAATTTGTGCTACACTCAGGCCAGTCCAGGTTTAAGATCAGAAAGTTGAATGGCGACACTGCCCTGCCTGTCTGGCATTACTTGATTTTACAGATCAACAATACCCATTCACACTTTATACAAGTTGGTTTTTGAAGAATGGTGTCCCGTTCCCATTCACCCTAATGCTGTGATATAAGGAATAATGATTATTCTTTCCATCTTTTTAAGATCAGAAAGCTGAAGCTTAGAGATTAAATGAGTCCTCAAAGACCCTCTTGTAGCAGGTAGAAGACTGGTCATGAGACCGAAGCCTGTGGTCTCTGATGCACAAACCCTATCTATAGTAAACAGGTAAACTCAGTTTCCTGATAGTATTCTAAATGGTTAGGTTAGTGATTACATTACACGATACATCATTTTTAATAATTCATGGTTTTAATGATCTCACTGGCTTCTAAACGTCGAATCACTTTGCTGAGCAGGCTGGGAATTTCCTATATGTACTCATTCTTTTACAGGAAGCCCAGAGAATTTTACCTATCTTCAAGACCTTCCTACAAACAACATTGGGCTGATGACAAATGCCAATGTGGCAGCATTTGTTCACAATTCTTATTCATTCTTTGCTGGGCTTACAGTGACCTTCCCATCACAGACTCTAATAGCTGATTCAAATGGAACATGTGAATTAAACGTTTTAACAGAATGAGAAGAAATGTGAATATGTTTGAGACTACAATTAGACAAATTTCATTCATTTATTTCATTTATTTAAATTAATTGCTCTGGTTTTGTCTATGTGCACATTGTGGGTATAAAGTTATTAAATATGTACATTAAAAGTTTGAAATAACTCGGACTATAATAGACTTATTGAAGGTTTTAGTGAAATGATTAGAATTTTCATTTAGGATAATTATGCAAAGGTGGTGGAAAACAGGAGACATTGGATATGTAGAGACAGTTAAAGGGACCAGAGAGGTGGCTCAATGGTTAAGAGCTCTGGCTGTTTTTCTAGAAGACCTAGGTTAGATTCCCACACCCACAGAGTGTCTCACAGTCATTTGAGACTCCAGTTCTAGTGAATCAGATACTCTTCTGGCCCCAAAGGCAATGCATGCACAATACACATGGGCAAAATACTCATACATGGAAATTAGCAAGCAATCTATTTTCTTTAGTTAATCATGTAAAACACTCTCAGTAAAGTGTAACGTGGGTTGAGTTACATGTATGTATCACATTCCAGGGAACTGTGAGGAGATCAAAACCCAACATAGGCTTGCTGGATTATTCTGATAAGTGTGTATACACACAAATGAACTGACACTATCACAGGAAGTTCTCAAATTTTTGTGATAAAGTATAAAGTGGCTAGTATAATCAATATAAGCAATTGAGATACTCTAGAAACTTCTGATATTTAATAAACATAATTTGAACATGTCTTATGAAATACTGGTGATTACACTTAATCTAAGATAATTTAATTTGAAGACATCAAGTTATTAGGTAAATTGCATCAAATTTTCATCTCATTTGCATGTTTATGTGCTCTCTAAGTCCATGCTCCACTTTTGGGAGTGTGCATGTGTGAGTGCCTTTGTGTTAGAGGGAGGGAATTTGGAGGCTAGAGAATGGATTTTAACTCAATGTACTGCAATTCATTGTCTTCCAGATTTATTTCCATCCTTTTCTGTCTGACCAAATGGTCTTGGCTCTAATCAGGTTGCAAGCAAGTCCCTTTATATCTTAATAGAATTATGCTGGGGAACCTCCTTCAGCCAATGACCTTTGAAGGCTAGGCCAGGTTGGGTTTGGCCTTGGGTACCAAAAAGGAACTTACTCATGTGCTTGCTCTCTCTTTCCTCTCTTGCCTGGATGCTGTATTTGGTTCCTGTTCCCCATTCATGCAGAAGACTGTGATCTTTGAGTCCCCCCTAAATAAAGAACCCCTTATTATACTCAATTTTGAGTAATGTGGGATTATCTTATTCATATTCTCCTACATGCGGAATGGTTAGCTGTCCAAGGTACTTAAAATAAGAACCTCAGAAAAACCCTGTATTGATTTATATTATTCAGAGACTGTTTGCAATTATACCAGACAGTAATCTTGAAACTTAACCATCATTTTAGTTTTACAGGATATCATTGAAAAACATCACCCCCATGACAGCTAGAGGTAATTCTAGAAGACAACAGCCCTTCTATCAACAAAGTTTGTCCTCAGGGTTAGGGACATCAATTAGGGGTTGATTGTAACTGGTATAGGGTTGGAGGTTGGGGTGGAAATTTTGTAGGCTCAGAGACCTCACTTTAAAAAAAAGGAAAATTGAATGGGATAATAGGTAGATTAGTGTGAGCTTACTCACACTAATAATAATAATAGTGAGTAATAGAGTGAATACTTGTGAGCTATTATTTATAGACAATTTGTATTGATATATATTCCTGTACATTGATACAAATTCAAATTATATTTCTTATATTGAATATGCTCCTATTTCTGTTTACAATATTTGTACAACTATGCAAACTTATTTTGTCATAGTGTATGCATGCATGTTCATACCTCTGCTTAATACATTTTGTATATTGATACAATTTTAGGATATATTTATCATATTGCACTATACATTTCTACAAGAAACTTATACACTGTTTACATTTTGAGGTCATTGCCCTCATTTGCTGTGCTGTTATTTAAAGATTTTTTTAGTATTCTAATATGAAGTCTTAGTCTTTGAGCTGTATAGATATTAAGAATTATAGGTCAATAGTCATCCATGTTTGTCATACTTATAATTAGACTAATAAGGTTCTTCAGATACATAGGGATTATAGTTTGCATAGGTAGGTAATCTTCAAACACTTCAAAGATCTGTAGAACATGTCATTTAAATAATTTAGAATTCTGTTTACATGAGACACAAATGCTCCTGACAGCACCGATCTAATCTAAAGAGAATGTTGAGCACTGAAGACACTCTAGTTGGAGTTTGTTTTCTTGGCAAAACTGGTCTTTGGGCAAGGAACTGCCCATGCCTCAACCACTGACAAAATATGTGGTGTCTGGACTGGACAAGTAGGATACAAGCAAAAAGACTGCCAAACCTTGCCAAAACAGGGTAAGATGGTTTTAAAAATGTTCCTGCCTCTGAAAATGGTCTGTCAGTTACTCTAGGCCTTAGCCAAAGTTGGTTGCCCCAATGTTGCAAATGAGACTTTGGGTGATTGCCCAGGTAGCCAGTTGCCTCTTTCATTTATTTCACATTTTGAAAGCTGCTTAATTGCACTTCCTGCCTATTCAAGTAATATTATCTCCCTTCTCAGGTCTTGGATGGAGTTGAAGACTATATAGTTGTAGTTACTTTCCTCTCATGATTTAGTCAAGCCATTTCTAATATAAGACTCCTTAGGATAGAATAATTATTAAAAACATTTATCATATGTTTCTTGCTTAATATTGTTTATTCTGGTTGTAATTCTAATTTTTATACTTGATATTTGTTCTTATTGTATACAGTTTAGTATTGGGTTTAGAACTTTCTTATTTAGACAAAAGTGGGAGGTGATGGGAAACCTCCTTAAGCCAATGGCTTTTGAGAGGCTGGACCAGGTTTGGTGTGGCCTTGGGTACCAAAAAGGTGTGCACTCACTCATTGGTTTTCTCTACTCTCTTGCATGGATGCTGGATTTGGTTCTTGTTCCCCATTTGTGCAGATGACTGTGATCTGTGAGCTCCCCTTAAATAAAGAATCTTTCATTACACTCAATTCTGAGTTAGTGTAGGATTACCTCATTTGTGTTCTCCTTCAGAATTAATGTTGGTTACAGATAATAGAACAAAGAAAATCAAGATATTGTTTTAAATGAAGGTATAAACAGGCTTGTGGAAACATTGTTGGGAATACAGGCCATAGGGGCATATTCTTCTCAAAGCACTCCCTCACAGTCTTACTCACCCGCTGGGCTTACCAGGGCTTCAGACACTCCAAGCAGAACATACTGAGGAACCAGAGAGCCACAGGCCAGCGAGGAAACTGAGAAACCTGTGCCTGAAGGAGATGGCTCCCAGGTGAGTTTTCTGTGTATTTCTAGGAAGCCGGCTATGACCACAGACAAGGCTGCACAACTGTTACCAGCAACTGCAAAGAAAACAAAAAAAAAAAAAAGAGAGGGGAAACATGTCAACAAGTTACAATGTTACTTATGCCTTTGGGGATGCTTCTGGAACATCCTTCTGATACCCAGAAAGCAGTGACCCTTGGGGTAATCCACCCCAGGATTAAGCTCCAAAGGGCTGAGTTTAACTCCATTTTTCTCAGTTCACTCCTTACCGAGCTCTAGCCAGAAGTTTCTGTCCTGCCCAGTCCTGCAATCATTCAGTCCCAAAGAAATACACAGAGGTTTATATTAATTATAAATTGGTTGGCCTATTAGCTCAGGATTCTTATTAACTTGCTCTTACAACTTAAATTAACCCATAATTCTTGTCTGTGTTTAGCCATGTGGCTTAGGACCTTTTCTCAGTGAGGCATTCTCATCTTGCTTCCTGTGTCTGGTGACTGCGTCTCCACCTTTCCTCTTCCCAGAATTCTCTTAGTTAAATCACCCCAGCTATACTTCCTGCCTGCTACTGGCCAATCAGTGTTTTATTAAACTAGTATGCCTGACAAATCTTTACAGTGTGCAAGAGGATAAAGAGCATTATCCCACAGCCCTGGGCCTTGTGCTTGTTGCTTAAGCTTATTGTCACTCTCTTGACATCTAAGTCCTGGGAATAAAGCTAAGATTCTAGAGAAGTTGTGAGATTTCAATAAAATACTATCCTACTAGCATCGTAAAAGCTCCTGGTCACAGTCGTGATGATTATAGAAGATACTGCAATAGGTTTTAACTTTCACTCTCCATATACCAGTCTTCCCACCCTTGTTTTATACAAAATAAGGTCTCACACTATAGCCCAGGTGAACATCAAATTTGTGGAAATTCCTGCCTCAGTTTCCCCAGTGCAGAAGTACAGATAAACTTCAAAATATATATTTGACCAAAATTATGATTTGGGAAAATTTAAGACAAAACCATCTCTCTATTTAATTTAAATTATTGTTTTTAAATGATTTGGAGATAGGATTTTATCATCTTTATGATTTTTCTATGTTGTGTTTCTGATCTCTGCAGCTAATAGAGAATTGAAGACTAGAAATCTTAAATAAGAAAGGTCAAGAAAGGGTGGGGAGATGGCTTAGCATTTGCTGTGAAGGCAAAGGACCCAAGTTTAAATCCTCAGGATCCCCTTAAAAACAGAACATGGCCATGTGTAAGTTTACCCCCAGCATTTGAGGTAACAGACGACAGTCAGGCCCTGGAGCTCACTGGCTAAAACCAAGTGCTTCCAGTTCAGGGAGAGATCCTACCTCAACTCATTTTTCTTTATAGCTGAAGAATATTACATTGTGTATATATATACCACATTTTCTTTATCCATTTGTCAGTTGAAGACATTTAGGCAGTTTCCATTTCCTGGCTATTATGAACAGAAGAATGAAGGACACAGCACAGAAAGTATGTCTACTGTAGAAGGGTACAGAGTCCTTCTGGTATATGACAAAGAGTGGCATTGCTAGGCCATACAAGAGATCAAACTTAACTTCTTGAGGATTCTTCATATCTATCTCCATGGTGCCATAATTGCAATAATTGGGCTCCTTTCCCTCACATCCACACTAGCATCTGTTTTTATTTTATTTTTAATTTTAGGGAGAGTCAGTTTTCTTCAGACCTGCAGCACCGGAGAAGCAATCCATGCTCCAGTAGATCATCCCACAATCTATATAAGCAGCACTAAAGTGGACTCTGCATTTGAACAAAAAAGCACATGAAGCTGAGGCTGAAAAGTTGTGATCCAGGCTAGAGGAAGAGTTGAAGGGGAGGAAAATGGGAAGTGGATTTGATCAATACGCATTATATGCATGCACGAAACTCTAAATGAAATAAATGAGATCGAGGTTGATAAACTAAGCCAGATGACACATTCTTATGGCCTCCACATGTGCATGCAGCAGTATGTACACCATATGTAAATATCACCACACATGCATACATGCACTGCACACATGCATATTAACAGACCACACTGGTATATACACCACCACATGTTTCTACATGCACCACACACATGCATGTAACACACCACACAAAAATTTTTTAAAAATCTTTAAAGGAAAAAATGAAGAGCAATTATAAAAGTGAATGAAAAAACTGAGAGATGAAGAGTGGAAGACAAAATCAGGCAGCCATCCACACGGTGGCAAGCCCTTCCTTTCCACTTTCAGTTATTGCCTAGAATTTCTAGGTACTAACTACTGATTTTGGGTAAGTGTTTGATAAAATCCACTTGAAATTTAGAGAAATAAATAAGTCTAAAATGTTAAGGACTATTTTCCCATTTAGTAGTTTACCACTGCATATATTGTAACCCACAAGGTCTTTAGGAAAGTCTGCTATAAGATTTTGAACATTTCTCCTACTTTGCTTAATTTTGATTATGAAAATACACTGAATTTTGTCAAAAGTATTTTTGCACTTATGGAAAAGATTATGTTTTAGCTTAATTTTAACATAGTAATATAGCAATTAAATTTTGAAATTTTTGTGTGATAAAATACAAAAACCATAAAATTTGCTGTCATAATTTTAAATGTGCAGTTCAATGGTATTAGCTGCATTCATAGTCAGAATCTATAGATACTCTTTTTCTGTAGAAGTGTATTTATATATTTTACCTATAGAACTCTTTATCTTGTAGAACTAAAACTTGCATTACATTTTAAATAGTGAAAAGTTTTCCGTTAAAAAGACCAGCCATTTTCAAGACCATCTTAGCTAAGTACAGAGGCTGGTATGAGTCAGGTATCTACATCAGGGAAGAAAAGGAAGGTGGACATGTAAGTGGACCCACTGAGAGCAGCTGAAGTAAGTGCAAAGAAGTGGCAGATATTGATGTTAATGTGAGTTCAGGTGACTGAGAACATGGTGGAGACGGTAGCATAAATGAGATTCATAAGAAGACAGAGATAATTATTTAGTTTTTAACAGACTTAGTGGCACAAAGGGGGTAAAATCAATAGAACTTCTCAGAAGACATTTAGAATGCGTACTACAACTCAGGAGACTAGATGAATCAAGGGAGGACTGCTCAGTTAAGAGTTTAAGGTCAGACAAAATTGAAAAAGGGTTGACCGTGTAAGCAATGCCCCCAACGATTATATTTGGAATTTAAAATAAGACTATGAAAAGGACAGCAAACTGGGCAGTGTTGAGGGGAGGGCTTCAGAAAGGACAAAACAGACCCCAGTGACTGAAGCTCCAGCAGGAGCTTTTGACTTGGAGGCCCAGGTGTTTCAGATGGTAGTAACAGGATGAAGAGAAGTTGGAGAATCAGTTGAAATTTTGTCTATGAGCTGTGGGATTCTCAGATCTCCATTTCTCACGTAAAGGAGAGATGAGCATCATGTTCCTGCTCTTCCTCTGAGGAGGGACTGTTGGTACTCTCCATGTTTACATAAGGTGACCTTGGACTTGGGGAGGAAGTGTAAGAGAGAAAAGTAGGGTTCTGGACAGCAAGCCTCTCCCATTTACACCTCACTAGTAGCATTAGGGGTGTCCTGAAAGCAAGACATAGAAAGAATTTTCTTTTGATAGTGGAATGTACTTATTGCTCTTCATCTCTTGTCTTTGTGAGGGGATTTCCACCATAAAATGACATTTGGAAAGTTTCATCTGTGTACAAACATGCTATCCACAGCACCATATTCCTGTAGTTGACTTCATCCAGTCATGCTTTTCAGTTACTGTCTAGACAAATGGGCAGGAGGAGGTCACCAGAAGTTTGAGAAGAACTGCTAGTATACAAAAGGGAAGCAAAGAGGAAGCAGAGATACTTTGCAGTTAATACCCTCAGAGATATGGGAGAAGTTATGGTATCCACAGTAAAGGAATGTGTTGCCATGAAAGAGAAACCAATATGAAAGCCAATGGTCAAACTGTGGTAGACTCTTTGAAGGATTAAGTCAATGACATTTCCAAAAGATTAGATCAAAAACCAGAAAGAAAAAGAGGAATTCAAGCAACAAAACCTACCCACCCACCCAACAACTAGCCAAACAAATGACCAACTAACAAACCAAACAATTACCTAACCCACCAGCTAACTATAATCAATTAACTAATCAACCAACCGAACAGACAAAAATCTTAAGATTATAGACATTTGAAGAGAAAATTTTGAGACATTTACTGAATTGTATTTGGAAAGTTCAATATCTCCTCAGTAGAATTCAGAAATGAAATATGAAGAAAATGGAAGGACATATTTTTAAAAATAGACAACAGCCAGACATTAATCAGTTGGATGTATTTATGGGATTCCAAAGTGTGTGAATGAGTGAATATTTGATTCTTGAGCCATTTCTTGAACTCTTTTTCTTCTCTTTGTATGTCTGTCCAATTCTGGTGTGATGGCTTTTGTTTTTCCTATCATACTTTATTTTGTTTTGTTTTCTTTTATCCCTTTGAAGCCTGTCTGTTTTCTAATGAGAATCAAAAAGGGAGTGGATCTAGATGGGAGGGGAGGTAGAGTGAAACTGGGAGGAGTAGAGGACAGGGAATCATAATTAGGATATATTATGTAAGAGAAAAAAATCTATTTTCAATAAGAAGTGAAAAAAGAAGATATAATAGAGTTTTTTTCAGGATTGAAAGAGTTTATCCAGATCAACTACACAATGGTTGAAAAGTTGTTTACTAAGATGCAATAATATGCAGTTTTTAAACATCTTAGAAAAACCTTCCTTTTCTAGAAGACAAGTCATAAAAGGAGGAATGACTGTCAAGTTGATTTCTTAGGATATCTCATTGTAATTTGCATCCCAAAGGCATAACTTAGTGGTAAAACATTCACTTAGTGTGTGAGGTCCTGGTTCAACCCCACCACAGAAAGGTACCTAATTTAGAATTGGACTTCTAGGAGTGACTTCTGAGATGCCTTCCATGTTATGTAACTCAAACAAAGACTATACATACTTTGAGTATTGGCATCACTTGGTCTATGCCCATACCACCCCATCTCATCTGACTTCTCCTCTCAGAGGCCAAGCAGGGGTTGTTAGCGCTTGGATGGGAGACCATGAAGTGATGGTCAGGAGGTTTACAATCTTTCTGAGAAAGTTTATTGGACAATGATCTGTATTTTGTCAATTATATTTTAAACAAACACTGATTGACCAGTAGCCAGGCAGGAAGTATAGGCAGGACAACCAACCAGACAAGAAGTAGAGGCAGTCATAGTCAGAGAGTCTGTTTCGATCACATGCTCGTTCAGTCCCAGTCCAGCTGGCCTTGGTGAGCTCCCACTAGATCAGGCACACCATCTCAATGGGTGGACGAATCCCTTGCGGTTCTGACTTCTGTGTTCATCTTCTCCCTCCTTCTGCTCTTCAACTGGGCCTTGGGAGCTCAGTCCAGTGTTCCAACGTGG